>JANHFM010002330.1:174196-186154 GCA_032468115.1 Grayia smithii
TTTAGCAATTTTAACAAAGATGAATTGATTATGATTATGAGCCAAATTGCATTAACCTAGACAATTAAAAAAAATTGACCTTACCTTGCATCTTACAATGTTAAATAATAGTTGTCAGTATTATGCCACCTGAAGTGAAAAATTCCTAAAACAATTTTTTAGAATACCTGCCTTATTTGATAAATATTCAGTTTATTAAACTTTCCTAGTTTCTATTTAGCATATTTGAATTTTCCTTCCCAAATACTGGCCTTAGAGAGTGGAAATGCTCTCTGCATTCCCCAACGTAACTCTTGGTGCATATGGTGTGTGTGTCTGTGTATTATAATACAAAGAATTTGAGAGTGCTTTGTGAAACATTATATTGTAAGGTTCACTGGTATTGGTCAAGACTATCCTATGATCTTCTATCAGGATGATTAATGAAGGCACCTTTTTCACAGAATGTCACACTCTGCCTTTTTAACAACTGACCTTTCATGGAATACTACTGAACTCATAATTCCACTTTTGTTCAGTTTCTTATTAGTAGAGTTAAAATTAATACTTATGGGAATGATGGCTAAGGCAATGCACAGTAAATCTTAGAGCACATCAGACCTCGATGCAGACTATCCAAGAAATAGGGCCTGCATCTGTCCATTTCAATCGAATAAGCATTATACCAAAACGCAGTGTCCTTTCAAAAGACAAATTAGGCCTATATTCCTTACTTTTTAATGTTTAGAACTGGACTCATGTAATAATTTTCAAAATTTAGATGTGCTAATGAAACGGTTAATCCCCATGTGTGCAAAAGCATTTTAATCTTTATTAATTGTTGGAAGACTTTTATTACAAGTAGATATTTCAGAAACAACCTCTAACTCGTATTAATCTTAACGGAGACATTTTAACCACGATAGTTAGATAATCTAGCAAAATTAAGAACTTTCACATTTCGGTAAATGCTGCAGATTTAACCACCTGTCTTCATGCACTTCTACCCTATGTCCTGGAAATTTAAATCATTCTTTCTCAAGGGTGATGATAGCAAAAGATTATTACTAGTGAATAAAGATACCTATAAGAAATATCTGAGTTTCTTCAGAAAATACCCAGAACTTAATACTGAATCCCTCAAATGACTGGCTTGAAACACGAATCTGGGATGTTTGGTTATTTATGAGCTGAACATATTGAGACTTTTTTGTCTTTTGTATCAATAATTGTTAAGTCTGGGGCAAATGTGGCACAAATGTGGCAAATGTTTGGATAAATTCTAAACCAAGCATCTTCATTTTCTATTACTTTGTGGTCCCACCAAATTATATTTCTCACAGATCTTTCAATGCACCATTGTTGCTACTTTGTCATGCCATTGTTTGTTGTCATCTGTGTGATCTTCTACCAGCAGCTGAGTAGGTGGTTCATTGTTTCTTCACCTTCTCTACAGAATGGCATCGTTGTCGATTGCTGTCTTCTCCATTCCGATGCAATCCTTAATTCTTATTATTTGTGATGAACAAAACACTCTGAATCATGACAATACATTTTAAACACATTTACAATCTTCAAAATCAAAACATATATTGAGGAGTAAATAAATACCTGAACATTCTCACTCACATGACAAATATTTAGATTTCCAAATTCTACTTCATCACCGTTGCATGGCTTTTCCCCCCTCCTCCCATTTTTTACACTATACCTAAGAGGGAAATATTTTATAAACATTTAGAAGATTGTTCATTTTAGAATATTCAGTTTCACAGTTTGTCATTGCCAGTTCTTGCTTACCATGAGAAAAGGCTATTTCAAGAAAGACAAGCAAACACATTTTTGAAAGTTATGCTGTTATATATCGAAGGACATCTTCCATTTCACACAGAAATAAATCTTAAAACCCAGAGGATATATGCATAAATGAAGAACTATAAGAGTTGCTAGGAATGTTTCTTGCACACTGAGAACTATAGGAGCAACAAATAATGGCATCTGACCATGACCAGCAGAAATTACAGCTACAAAACAAATCTAAGAATAGAGAAATATGTCTTAGCAGACAAGACAGTGATCTTGATGTGATCATTAGTTGTTCATTTATGTATATAAATTATGTATGTATATAAATTAAAATCTCCTCCGAACATGATTATTGCAGGTCAAAACAAAACAGCAAAAATTTTAAAATTAGAATTAATCTGAACACTGAAGATTTGTCAATACAAATTTAATCCTACATTTAAATAACTCCTATGCTGACATTTTGGAGATTACAACTCTAAATTTTGAGTTGTAAGTACTAGTACTTACTTTGAGTAAGTACTAGGACTTTGCAAAGGTGCTTTGCTCTACAACCAGAGTGCTAAACAGATACTTCTCTTTGATGATTTCCAGTGGTTGTTTAAGTTTTGTCATGATATTCTGAGCCTCAGGAAAGTTACAGAATAGTTGCATTAATCCTACACACAGTTGCTGCAGATCCAGAACACTTTAAAAAGTATGTGTTGAAAATGGCAAAGTGCAAGAATTCCAGACATTTTGCAATCTATTTAAGAAAGGGAACATAGCATTAAGTTGCTATAACTGAAACAACATGATGAAAAGATAAATGTTAATAAACGACAGGAAGCAAAAAAAAATGGCAGTATCTTTGTTTCAATTGACTTCCAGTTTAGCAATGCCAAAAGTGGAAGCATTATTCACGCTGTCTTCTTTCTGACACATTTATGTCCTTCAGATTCTCTCCTTCTCCTCCAAGGATCACAAGGTTGTGATCCTTCAAGAGCAACAAATTGCCTGGGAAGTAAACAGTGCTTTAATCAGAATGGATTATTTGTAAAGGGTCCTGAAAGTGAAAAACCACAGGCCAAGGACCAAAGAAATACTTAGGGAAGGCTGTATATAGTCCTGGAATCACTCTTGTCTCATCCTCAGAAGAACTTAAATAAATATTAGATTTAAAGTAAGGTACGTCAGAGAACATGTATATTTTTTTTAAAAAACTGCCCTCTTTTAGTTATAGATGGAAGTAAATTATTAATCTACTAAGAAAGTTAGATGGACTTGGTTTTACCTTAAGAAAATACAGGTAGTCCTTGACTTACAACAATTCATTTAGTGACCATTCAAATTTATGACACTGAAAATCAAAGTGTCTTATAACCATTTTACACACTTATGTGTTGCAGCATCCCCACAGTCACATGATCAATTCAGACGCTTGGCAGCTGACTTATATTTATGGCAGCTGCAGTGTCCCCTTTGCAACCTTCTGACAAGCAAAGTCAATGGGAAACCAGATTTGCCTAACAACCATGCTACTAACTTAACAACTAGAGTGATTCACTTTACAATTGTGGCAAGAAAGGTCATTAGTTGGGGCAAAACTCACTTAACAGATGTTTCACTTAGCCACAGAAATCTGGAGCTCAGTTGTGGTTGTTAGTCGATGACTACCTGTAATGAATTTTTTTTGCTATTTCACCAAATCCTTGAGATTATATGATTAGCTACACTAATCATTAATTAATTAATTTTTAATTTTCTGTCAATTAATGGCTGATATTTTCATTAGTAATCTTTGCTTTTGTGTAAGATCATATTATACTTTAATTATTGCTCCAGGTCAATTGAAGTACACCTTGTTCAAATGCAGTATTTCTATAATGGTGGAGGATTTTACTGTTATTGATAAATTATGAGAACCATCAAAGAAGAAAGAAGGAAATATTAAAGTAAATCCAGTTGCCAGGACAATGTTAAACTTGCTTAATGGATTGTGGGAGAATTTTTTTCAATCAACGATGTCAGTAGGATACCTTATTTATGTATGAATGTTGTTGAATGAATGAACATTCTCAAAATTATAACTGGACTGATAAAATGCTACTTTTCACAGGTTGAACTCATTTATCATGTAGTAAATATGTGGAAAAATATATTTTACAGTAATCTGATGTGGATAGGATTGGTTCAAATACATTATTGTTTTCTTAAGGCTGGATAATAGAAACAGTATTAGATACATCATTCGCATTCTGTTTCTAGATTTTCAAGTACAAAATTTGTGCTATAAATTCACAGTTGGTGGTTTGATATTTACATAATTCCCAAATATTTCATTATGTCATGAACTATAAACTGTGCACTATTTTTAATTAGCTCTCTTTCTTTACTTGGCAGCCATCAAGCCACATTTTTCCCAATTGATTTTATTGCTAATAAACCTGCCAGACCTGTCAATCACTTTTTCTATTGTCATTGATGCTCCTACTATTTTTACTAATTAAAAATCTATCTTTGCACATATTGTACTTTAATAAGGAGTCTGGATATAAAACTTGTAGCTGTAGGTCATTAAATGTAAATAGCAAGTGACAAAGTAGTGTTGGAGATGAATGATTTGCTAGATCACTACACCCTCAGGGAAAAAGAAGCCACCTTCTATTTTTTTTACACTAGGAAAGTAAGATTACCAAAACGAAAAAGAAAACTAACCCTGATAGCTAGATAAAAAAGAATTTTATATACATACATAGATATACATGTTATCCAGTTTGTAAAAAAAAAAAACATGAACAAGGGAAAAAAATCCTCTTGGCTTGACATTCACAAAAAATAATTGGGAGATTACATTCAGAATTAACACTTTTTTTTTTTGTTTAATAGGTCCTTCAAAACAAACCTTCCCTCTGGGTTCCTCATTCTAACAATTGACTAAAGAAAACAAATTAAGGATGCTGCAAATGAAGAATGTAAGAGAGTGATAGAGAACTAAACAATAGAAAGCATGTCTGCCAAGGACAACTCAATCCTAGAAAGTTTTTAAAAATTATGCTGTAGAAAAAACACTTCAGGAAACTCTTTTCAATTATCAAACATTATTGGAAAGAAAAATCTTGCTTTTTGCTAAGTATTTGCCAATTTAAAACGCCCAATCTGTTTCCCGTTCATTTAAACTGGGAATATATTCTATGAAAATATGAATTTAAATGTACGCTGGAGAAGGGTATGAACACATACCAACTAGTTTTATATATGAGTGTTAAACCCAGTGTCCTGAACAAAATCCAGATTGTCCAACAGTATATCAGTAAGACAGCATCCAAGGATGAGCTGCTGAGAGAATGCCTGAAGCAGCAGCAGACATAGGAGGAAAATCAAGCAAAGGAAGTACTATAACAAAACAAGACTCTACATAGGATGTACCATCAACAAATAGCTGTGATGGCTAACATTACGAAAGGCTATCAGTGGCTACCAGACAGATTGAGGCAGCTCAAGAACACACGCTAAGCACCACAACCACAGAAGCAGAGATTTACTATACTAGAGAGAACCTGAGGTACAGACTGTGCAGAGATGACTCAGAGAAAGTGTTAACACATAGTGGCAGGATATAAGATGCAATCAGGAGCAACATACACTGAAAGGATCAACCAAGTAGCTGGCATTATGTACAGGAATATCTCCATATGGGATAGAACCTTCTGAGCACAGGTGGGAGATTCCATAGAAGACTATGAGAACAGGGCTAAGATCCTGTGGGACTTCCAGATACAGATGGAGAGATAGGCTCTGAACAACCAACCAACCAACCAATCAGACATATTGCCAAGTAATAGCAACAACAGCAATAGCAGGAAGAGGATGAGAAGCTGGAGATATCCCAGAGCCTGAAAGTGGAACTAAAGAGGATGTGAAGAGTAGAAGCCAAAGTGAACCCAGTTTTTCCTAAACTGAAAAACTGGCTTTAAAAAAAAAATCCCAGGAACATCAGAGTTCTTGGTGCAGACACTGGTTTGTCTGTTTCTTTGTCTTGACTGACAAACACTGAGACTAATTAGCTACAGCAGACTGGGATATTTATGATATGTAAGTTGTTTGTGAGAAGACTTGAGTATTAAGTCATTTTTTTCAAAACAATAGTGGCAATTTTTCTAGGTAACCTACAGTATTCTAATGATACCGAATACATCTTAGACAGACGAAAGCCAAAAAAAAAAAAAGATTCCATTTAAAATCATATAGGAAACCCTCTAACTCTATTTCTGGAATCAAGAGGACCATCACTTTCTGATACTTAACTACCCAGTAATCCCACATGAAATGTTAGGTGAATGCAGTGGTGGGTTGCCCCTGGTTCGGTCCGGTTCGCGCGATCCAGTAGCGGTGACGCTGTGACGTCACCAAACCGGTTCTACGCGTCCCGTACCGTGGCCCCCCCACACGCCCGTACTTACCGGCCTGGTTGTGGAGCACACAGAGCGCGCTTGCGCGCATGCGCAGAAAACATTTTTTAATGTTTTTTGGCCAAAAAAAGCTTCTGTGCATGCGCAGGAGCGCCCGTTCAGCGCATGCGTGCACCTTTAGAACCGGTAGGAGAGGTAAGTAGAACCCATCCCTGGGTGAATGGCACCAATTATGTTACCCCTTCCCCAAAGTTCATCTGCATTCTTAACCTAAGTATTAAGAAGAATGAAATTCATCTTTATGTGAATATAAAGACAAAGTTACAAGACAAGTATCTTAGTATATAAGTGAATTCTCAAGATTTGATAATTTCTATTCAGTGCAGTGAACAAAGTAATGCAATACTCTGGATTTTGATAGTGATATATGTATGAGACACTGAGCATAAATATTGCAATTACAATTTTTACTATAAGAAAACATTGCCAATGTAACAAAGAAAAAAGGCCTTGACCAAAATATCTGAGGATATTAAACTGAGACGTAATCTACTGATGCAAATCATTACATCTATTTGCATTTGCTTACTGAACCCTAACACAGAAATTAAACTACATAGAATGGGGGGAGGGGGAGGGGAAGAGAGCTGGTTGTGCATGGTTAAAAGGAGACATCTTGGAGGATCCAAGCTCTTTCATTAATTTCCCTACTTCCCCTCATTAACAAGTAAAATGTTTTTACTGCTTGAAAAGTTTTAATAAATAGGAAAATGCAGGGCAGCCTACATAAGTTTTTAATGCAATATACAAAAGCTTTTAATATTTTTACATACATTAATGAAAAAGCTAAATTTTATAAGACTTATTCTGTGAGGGAAATAAATACTACATGAACAATTACAAATCCCTTATAAATGTTTAACTCTTCCATTTCGTACGATACATCAATTAGCAAGTCAATTAAATGAACATATAAGGACTGTTGTTTTTTTAAAAAAATCTGGACTCTTTCAGTACTCCTTCCTAACTACTTTAATTTATTAAAAAAAAGCAAAAAATAGAGATTCAAACTCACAGTCATGAATTTTCTGGAGTAAGTAATTCAGTATAAGAAATTTCATTATAAATCCAGGCCAGCAGTGTAAATGCCAGTATTGAAATATTTGAAGTGCAAGCAAAGAGTATATAATAAACTTTCAGGTGAATTAAAAAGCCACCATAAACTTTTAATCGTCTTTAATTAGCTACCATGCACAATCCAGCTACTCTGAGAGTAATAATAGGCAGTTTATCTGATAAAAGACACAAAAAAACCCCCATAAACATCATCTGAACATTCAGGAAAATTCAATAAAAGAGGTGAAATCAAGCAATTTTATATTTGTAAAAATGGAATATAGAGAGATATGACTCAACATTTCCATGGCCCAAAGCAACCAAGTCCCATTAAATCTAGTTTCCAATGATGACAAGATATTAAAATTACTGCAGAAAATTGTTAATACATACTTAAAGAAATAACAGACTGGTTGCTATTCAGAATCTGCCTCCAGGATTTTGGGGTTCTCTGCTTAAATCCTGTATACAAAATACATTAATAGCCATGCCAGCCCTATTAGAGGTCACAGATATTAAGAGCTTTAGTAAAAAGTCAAATGGGAATAATTTTCTAAAATAGCCTTCATCTGACATGATTGACAATTATTCAAAGGAGTCTGCTGAATTGGGGTTTTAAAGTAAATATGTATAACCAACTCTATCTTTAATCCTCAGTGATGCCATCTCTAATAGAAAGCAGGAGGCTGTGAGTTTTAATCCCGCTTTAGGCATAAAAGATGATAGAGTGACTGGGCCTGTCATTCTCTCAGCCCAACTCACTTCACAAGGTTGTTGTTGTGGAAAAAAGAGCCAAAGGAAGGTGTACTAGATATATTTGCTGCCTAGATTTATTTATTAAAAAATGTATAAAGGTGGGATTAAAAAAAATCTCTCAATCAATCCACAGATCTTTTAAGGTTATTCTAGAAAAGCACTGGAACTAAGGAACTTCAATGTACTGCAATATCCTAAAAAACTCTGAAGTGTACACTGATAGCAGAATAGAAAGATTTAATAACTTATTTACGGCTTATGAGAATTTGACTGTAAAGCTTTTACAGCACTTAATTCAACAACTTTCTTATTTTCTTTTCCAAAAGTCTGTATTTCTTGAAAGTTATGACAGATTATTCTGGATTTAAATAAAATATATATAATTTATTTAATAGATAACATTGCATTTTCATTTATAGATACTTTAAAAATGTAAGCAATTTTGTAATGGATGCTTTAGTATTACCTAGACATCTCTTTTTATTTTTGGAATTATGACGAGTTAAAAAATAAAGCCCTATCGTTAAACTTGTTTTTTTTCTCCACCATTATAATCTAGTAACTGTGTAAGTATAAACAATTCCATAGTTATAATCTGAAAAGCCATCAGGAAAAAAACTAGCCCAGTTTATTTTTAATAAAAGGAGGATCATAGTATATAATAACTCTTCCTGCCATATCCATTGAATCTGCAGAAATAGAGATTGATGTCTAGATATTTCTGGCAGGGGAAGCAATATTTCTCTACAACACATGCTTTAGATATACAATTCCAATTTGAGATATGTAAGAAGGCCAGTGTCAACCTATCTAGCCCTCAAAAGCTGCATTTGGACCTAATCCAGTTAGTAAAAGAAAATCAGTCAAAAATTGTGTAGCACTGCTGTATATGTTTCCCATTTCCCACTAATTAGCCTATTTGAGCTATGCTTTTTTATTTTAAGTATACAGTATAATGAGGCAAAAATAAGGTACATCAAATGTCAAAGATTAATATTGTCTGCATAATCCATACAACCTGGGAAAATGATGTATTGGAACAACTATGTTTGTGCTACAGAAACATCAATATAGATGTAGATATATCTTTCCAGTAAGGCATAAGAAGGAAATCCAGGGATCTAGTAATTAAAAAGGCTTTTAGTTTTTCACCTTACAATTACAGCAAATAAGGTGGCAATCCACCTTATGAAATGTCAAGGTGGGGTTAATCCACATCAGCTGTTTGCATCATTTTTAAAGCATTTGTGCAAAACTGAGGAACAACCAACAATGTGGTCACATTTGGTGAATAAACTATAGTGTTTTTCCAAAAATATTTTCCAACAGCATTCAATGGCATGAATTGATAAAACTATCACTGAAAGAAATCACTCTGTCAAAGTTTTACAAAGCCCTTTTTATCACAATATGATGATGAACAAAACAAATGACAAGATGTTTATGTACAAACATTTTATGGAATCAGTTTGGAATAGTAATACTCATCATTTGGCATTATGTAATTTGGTGTGCTATTATCCTGCCAATGTTTCTGGATGACATATGTAATAACTTAAATCTTATTTAATCCTATTATAGTTAGCTAAATTTGACTGCAAGATGATTACTAAACAATTTGGCAGAAAGGTCTAGAGATGGGGGAGGGATAATCCTGGGCAACGTATGAATCCAAATTTGTAAAGTCAACTTTACTCTTACATATTGTTTGTGATTTCATCCCACCTCCTTTTTTCATTCATTGTGCAAAGAGTTAACGTCTCTAGGTCACATTCATTTAAGTCTTTATTTCTTTCATTTTTTCTTGTTTCAGTGTATGTATATTTGCATCAAGTTGAAATTCATGTGAGCTTAGTTTTGAAAGGTTTTAAAGATTTCAATACACTGTCTCTTTGTTATTCTCCATATTATTAATTGTGAATTGCGGAAAGAAAATACATTCTGTTTAGTGAATGAAAAATTCACAAAGTTCTCCAATGACCTCAATGAGACAACTCATGCTAACTGTTCCCTCCTCTTTCATTTTGTGCATAAAGACATCTGTAGAGCAAAATCAATGTTTGCTCCACTTGTGGAAGGTTTAGCTGATGTTCATTCACGAGTGCTGAAGATTCCCTTGTGCCACAAACAAGGAGACTTGGAGTGAGAGCTTTCTAAATGCTTCATCTACTCTAAACAGCTAGGGAGGGTAAGATGACTTTCTGGAAGATGGCACAGGATAAGAAGATTTAAAAGTAATAACATGGATTCCATCAGGAGCAGGCATTGCAAGACTTATAATCCCTTGGTCATTAAAACGCATCACATACACAGTAGATCCTGCTCTGCTACTGAATCGCTGAAATGAAAAGTGATTTATCAGGACAAAGGAGCACACCATCTTTAATGCCACCAAATGTTATTGTTTTGAATATGCATGTTAAAAAAATTATGATGTGAAATAATGCTTTTAAAAGCCTCCCTTGGTTTTAAGATTAGTTTCAGTATTGTACAATATGAATTGTGTTAAAACCTAAAATGTCTGATAAAAATTATATCTATTTCAGTGTAAATACAGCTCCCAAATAAAACTGAATGGCAAAGTAGCCTCAGAGTAGTCCATTCGTAACATTTATATTGTATCAAAAGCTATTAAAAGAAGAATATAAAAATAGAGTTTATAGAACATGCATATTTGCTATTTTTATGTTATACATAAACTAGGAAAAAAGTTTTAAACATTGTATTCATGTTGAAAATAAAGAGATTTCTGCTGCTTTTAGAATCAATTTTCATTTTATCATGATACCTTGTTAGACAACATCAGCACACTTATCCCTGGCCTCATGTTAAAACCGTATAAAAATGCTTCCATCAGTAATCAGCAGATGATTTCTCATTTGAGAAATAATAAAGATAAAGAAAAAATTGTATCAGCCCCTTCAGCAGTTAGTAGCTAATTTTTTTTAAAAAAAAATTTTTGTCTCTTATTTTCAGGCGATACAACTTACAACATGTAGATTTTTTTTTTAAAAAGGGAAATATAAAAATGGTACTTAAATTGCAAAGTTCTTGCAAGAAATGAAACCAACATTTCTCATTGAGTTGTAGCAAGGATCTTGATTTTTTAACATGCATATTTATATGTAAAAAATAATGAATTAGATTCAGGCTTACCCATTTTGTGGTTCAGCTTTTCCCTCAAGGCGTATCTCATGTACTCCTGTTTCACATCCAAATATCTCAATTTTTCCCAGAGGACTACGTAGAACTGCACGACTCCTTTTACACTGAGTCATCTTATCTCTGACATGGACCTGGTATAATAATAATAATAATAATAATAAAAACAACAATAACAACAACATGCCAGATATCACAGTTGTTGAGGGATGAAGAATTTATTGATATTACTGTACCAGTAGATACCAGAGTCGAAAAAGAACTGGAAAAAATCATGAAATATCGCGACATGGGCCATTGAAACTACACGGTTATGGATGAAATATGTAACAGTGATACCCTTTGTCATTGGGGCATTTGATACCTTGTCCAAGAATTTTACAAAACACATCAAGAAATTGCAACTTCCTGCAATAAGACCAGTAGAACTGCAAAAAACCTATATATTATAAGTTCATATATATCATATATTTTAAGACGATACTTGGTTGATACCTAGGATGCTGGCAGCAACCGATATCAACCATTAGCACCAATCAATGTTATTTATAATACATTTTTAAATGTTCAGTTGACTGAGTTTCTGTTTAATGAATAAGAGATAATAATAATATAGTCAAGATTTTACACACTTTTAGTATGTAAAAGTGTACTTTTTTCACCGAAATAAATAAATCTAAATCTAAATCTAAATCTAAATCTAAATCTAAATCTAAATCTAAATCTAAATCTAAATCTAAATCTAAAT
>JANHFM010002331.1:3104-13263 GCA_032468115.1 Grayia smithii
CCTTGTGTGTCCAATCACACTTGGCCAATAAAGAATTCTATTCTATTCTATTCTATTCTGTTCTATTCTATTCTATTCTATTCTATTCTATTCTATTCTATTCTATTCTATTCCAAGTAATTTAGACCAGTTTTATTTTATCAGTATCTGGAGAGTCCTTCCGTCTTGCCTTAAGGAATTTCATTCTGTAGAAGGGCTATGGGGGAAAAAAACCACTGATCTCTGTCACTTGAAGCAGTCAAATAATTTTAGCAAATGATACAGTTACCCTTGCTTATTGAATTGGATTATCTTATAAAGTCATTATTTGATTCACTGCATTATTGAAAAATGGTTACATCTAAATCCTGGTAAGGGAGTATTTACAATCATCTGGATATTTCAGAGTGGATCTCAAAGTTCCACACATCAGAAGCAAAGTGTTCTGAGAGGAAGTATCTGTCATGGAAGTTAATAGCAAGATCTTTACAAACAACATTCTTGCTGCAAACCTTTCTTTAAAAAAGATGGTAAATCTGTAAAGTATCCCTAAAATAATTATGCTCTCATTCCCTACCTCCATATAATATCAAATTGACATGATCACACTTTAAATAATTCAAACCGTATAAACACTTAGTCCCATTGCAATTTTTTTTTTCAAGCCACATAAAGTACCACTGTCTTGCTATAAACAACAGGTGGTGTGCCTGCTTCTTTGCAAAGTGAGCATTCATCAGATAATTGGATAATTGAAGAGAAAATAATGTGTTGGTACTTTTCTACTATGTAATTAGCCTATTTATATGTGTTCTTTCTAGATCAGCTTTTCCTATTTGGAAAGCTGGTCTAATCCACAAACTATTTCTTCTGATAAATAAAAAAAATGTCATAAACTTTATGAAGTTTATATTCTAGAAACATGTCAAATCAAAACGAAGTAACAGGTTCCTTTAAAACTGGATTGCACCCTTGGTTGTAATTTGTTCAGCCTCTGAGAACTGTCAGGGATGATTTAGTGATATAGATGGTGGTGTTCTGGTTTGTTATATTGAAGAAAGAAAAATGCAGTTTTAGGAAGCATGGTAATGAAGGTAAGCAAAAGGAACCAGGAAAACCCATGGTTATTCCCCAAGATTGGTGCATCAAACTAAACTCAATGGGAATTATGGCTTCCCAGGTCTGTCTAAGATCTAATTGTAGTAATTTGGAAGTCCCTAGGAGATGAAGGAAATGTATTTCATAAACATGTAGCAAAACAGCCAAGTGGCCTGAGGTTGTATTTGTAGTTTTCTTTTTCAATGTTTAAATATTGTTTTGCTAAAAATAAATAATGCTATATATTTTTAAACGAACAAAAATAGCCAAGTGGCATATGTTGTGTTACTTTCAAATCTACATGAAATAAAAATCATGTTGTGTTCTGGCCAAAGTTGTTTATCTCCAGAGTAGACAACAACATCTTCAGAAGTTCTCCACAAACCAAATCCATCCGTTTCAACCACTCATTCAATGATCATTCAAACCTGTGATGGTGCTGAATAAGGGGGATTTATGACTGGTCCTTGAAATTCTGGCCACTGCAGTATTCCTATGGTCATGTGGTCACAATTTCTGAAATTCCCTGGTAGTCCTCCAAGCAAAGTCAATTGGAAACTTGCAAAAAGTTGTAAACCATGATATAATGTCAGGTCCTTCCATCATGACCCACAAGGTCCTCACTTAATAATGGTAACTGGGACTGACAGAATTGCCATTGTTAAGTGATGTGATCATATGATCATGCTTTATGAGTGTGTTGCTTAGCAATGGCAATTCTGGTCCCAATTGTTATCATAGCCTGAGGACTACCTACACTCTATGAATAAAGATTTATTCTCACAACTTTGGGTGGAGCTCAGGGCCTTATGTGTTACAGGAATATGCTCCTGATTTCATTAAAGTCAGTTGAAATAATTTTTTTAAAAAAATTAAAAATTGTCAAGAATGGCAAGTTCTAAAATTCAGTATATATTCAGTTGTAAATTATAAATTGTCGAAGTTCTGATCCTGCTATTATACTTGCTTATTTTAAATGGAAGTGTAACAGATCTTATAGTGTATTGCTATAAAAAAAAATTATTTTGTGCATTCTTCTTGATTTTGAGAGCTTTTAAAAAAATATATATCATCACTGTAAGATTTGGTAGTTCTGTAAACTTCGGAATTTATTTGCTTATCGTATACTTATTTTATACACATTTTTGGACATAGGGAATTAAATATGATTATATGCATCTTACATGTGTGAAAGAAACGGGGGGAGGTGGGACAGAGCTTTCTATTGTGACTCCTGAAGTCTGCCTAGACAAATCCCTGCAGTTTTCTTAGCAAGATTTGTGATTTGTCATTGCCTCTTTCTTAGGGTTGAGACAGCGACTGCCCCAAGGCCAACCAGCTGACTTTTGTAACTCAATCTCCGTGTTTCTCGCCCAGTGCCTTAACAACTACACCAAAGTGGGAGTAGGGAGGTGAGTTGTCTTTCTGGAAAGACTGGAGAAACAAATTAGAAAAAAAATTTGGAGTGCTTTCGTATGATATTCTTGGTAATGTGTGTATTTCTAAAAATTCCTATGAATTATGACGAATTTAATTTAATTACTGTGTTAGGAAATTACTACCTTGTCCAACAGCAAGAGGAAGTGAGTGAGGAAATAGATAGGCAGAGTCAAAAAAAGTTACTGCAATAGGTTTGCCTTGCTTTTTGAAGTGGCTAGATTTGTTGGAAATGTTTTTGAGGCCTTGAATATGACATTCCTTGCATTCATTCCCTATTCATCTCCAAAATTAGAATCATAGCCTTGGAAGAGGCGACAGATGTTGTCTACTGCAGCTGCCTGCTCAGTGGATGATCCACCAGATCCACCTTACAAACGATACCCATCCTATTTAAAAATCTCAAACAAAAGAAGCATCAAGTGGTAGTCTGTTCCACTGACAGCTTATAAAGTCAGATGTTTCACCTGATGTCTAGCTTCCTTGTATTTTAAACCAATTGGTTCAGATCAGTGGTGGATTAAATAGAAGATCCCTCAGCCTTTATTTTCCATAATTAAGGAGGAACACATATCCTAACATCCAGGGTGAGCGTGAGGATGAATCTGTCTCCCTGAAGTGTATTTTTAAAAAATATATTTTCATTTTTTCATTCATTCCCCCCCGCCCCCATTTAGATGAAAGAATATATGGGAGTAAAGTACAATATCCTAGATAAAATTCAAGCCTTGTGCTTTACTAGAAATTAAACAATATATGGTATTTTTTTCTTTTTCCCTTTATTTGGTAGTTTATACCTAGAAACTCTTAACAAAATACCCTAAGAAAAATTGCCACATATTTCTAAGATGGACGAACTGATTGTCCAATAACCTCAGAAGCTCTTTCATTTATTCCAGGGGTGTCAAACTCTATTTCATTGAGAGCTGCATCAGGGTTGTTTGACCTTGGGGGCTGAGGTGGGCATGGCCAGGGTGGGTATGGCCAGATTTACATCACTCATGTCAGGGGCATCTGTGGTGACCCAAGTGCTCTGCCAGCGAAAATGGGCTCCCGAGCTGTTTTCAGCCATGACGGCCTCCTGCTGCCCTCTGCCAGTGGAAACAGTGGCCCCGAGTTCCATTTTCTCTGGCAGAGGACAGTAGGAGGGTGTCACGGCTGAAAACAGAGCCTGGGAGGGTCGCATGAGGCCCTCCCGAGCTCCCTTTCCACTGGCACAGGCCAGTCCTTTGCTGTTTCTAGGGCAGCCTCGCGGGCTGGATCCAGGCCCTGGGTCTTGAATTTGACAGCCCTGATCTATTCCTATGTCATAGCATAAGAGGAGACCTTTGCCCTATCAAATCTTTTTGGCCTTTAGACTCTAGTATACTCAAGTATTATGATCACTAGAGACATATATCAGATGGTGTAATTCAGAAATACTTGGAAGTCTTAGGATTTCCAGTGAATTGTATTGTGTTGGGAGGGGGGGTGCACTGAGGGAGCTCAACCAATCTCATTGAACATATGTTGTGCACTGACAATAAAGATTTGAAATTGAAATATAAATTAAGTATTCTCTAAGCGTTTACAAAGTCAGCACATTGCCCCCAACAATCGATCCGCATTTTACCGACCTGAGGATAGGTTGGGTCAACCTTGAGCCAGTGAGAATCAAATCTGTGGAAGTAAACATTTTTATTCCTGTCCTATATAGAAATGGGATTATGTGATGGGAATAATAATCCTATGCCATAATTATTAGATGCAGTCATTCAGCATATGAATGCTTCAATATTTACATTCTCAAAATTGGTATTTTTCATATTTTATATCTGAAATTTTGCTTAACCTTTGAAACCTATATGTTACTTAGTTTCTCCAACATGTTGAAGTGACTTTCATTAAGTCTATTTTGTGTTTGGTCAAAACTCAGACAAAGCCTGAGGCTGGGAAGGGGAGACATATTTATTGCCATGTTACAATAAAATCAGTGATATTGTCATTTAAAATATTTACATATTCATTTAAGGAACGGTATTTTAGGAAATGTTTTTGCAATGGTGTGAATAGAACATGGCTGTGAGGAATAAGACCCATGACATATTTTATTTAAGAATTAGGTAATGGGAACTGCAACTTAATTGGATTTCAACACAAAGCTAATTATTTCATTGTAGCTCCAGAAAAAGGATAATTCAAATTAAAATCTAGTTCAGAGAATCTAGAAGGAAGCATAGAAACACATTTTGTCATTAGTGTCATGTATCAATTTGAAGTTTTAACACGGCTTTCAATATGATGGTTTGCTATTTTGAAAATGCAGTGATCTTATGAAGAAATAATATTGGTCCTAATTGAATAAAACCATCCTATAGCTTATATGTTTTTGATATTTGTGTTCCATTAATTTTTTTATAGAAACACCCTTTCTTAGTTTGTTTTGCAACAAAGTACAACTTCTCAGATTTGTGTTTCAGCATGTTTGCAGGCAGAATATCATAACTTCCAGACGCTGATTAAGTATTTCCACATCCTCTTTAACTGATTGGGAAAGAAAGAATATGTGTCTCATGCATTCCTAAACTGTAGATATTTTTTCAAACTTTCAAAAAGGAATTACAAATCAGTCTCTCCAGTCCACCAAATATGAATTTAGATCTATTATAAAATACCTCGAGAAATACTATTTTTTTTTTAATGGATGATTTCAAAAAAGCCTTCAAGAATTGTTTTCTAAAACACTTCAGTTTTAACTTAAGCATAGGCACTAGGGAGAACTTTACATGTAAAATAGATGCATATATCCATACAACAGCACTGCCTGTAAAAAGATATATTTATTTACAGGTTCTTTTATCCTCAGTAATGAAATCCAGTAAGTCAATTTGTTCATAATAAAAAGTTGGTTTACATTTTATTTACAAGTATCCAAATAGTTTAGTCTGTCACTGCTGTTAACTACCTTCTCACAGAACTTGAGATGGGAGAGTTTATTGCAATGATGTACATTCAAAGAATAAATTGTGGATATGCAGTGTTTTGGCACATCTAACTTCATATTTTCTACTGAGTTTGGTACATACAGTAGTCTGTTGTCAAAGAATGACACAAGGGTGGACAAAATGCAGGTGGTTCTTCAAACTATTCTTTGGCATCTGAAGATTCAAAAAAACTATCAAGTAGAAAAGTGGAGAAGAATCTTAAATTTGCTATTTTATTTCTCATAATTTGCACTAGAATTGTTTTGCTAAGCTCATAGCTCTGATATTTAGATGTCAGTTCCCTTTAGGTCCTTCAATTAATTTACATACATCATGTCATAATTTTCATTCCTGTAGAATATGTTCCAAAATCTGTCTTCATTAAAATGCCATTTCCTGAAAGACATCATAGAAATGGATGCATGAACATTCCTGAAATATATTGCACATGTTTATGATCTCTATAGCGGAAATTGGAAGATAAGAGTCTGAAATTCCAGTAGGTATGTATACTGTCTTGATGCCCATTTGCATCATACACTCACAGTAGTAAGCATTCTTTAAAAAAAAATCCATAATTTTGTCAGATGTATCAAGTAAAACTTTGATATTAAAAAAGGAAAAAAAATACTATTATCATCTGCAACATTTTGCTCCACTAAGTGGAGATATTTACAAAAAAGGCCATTCACAAAATAGATATTTAAGTTTCTGTTCCCTTTTAAACCAAAACATAACAACAAAAATGGTTTTGCTATTCTTAAAAATATACAGTTGAAACATAGTGTATTTACTGGACAGTCTGTTTAAAAATTTGCAAAGACTTAGGGATATAATATTAAGTTAGAGGTTTGGAGAAAAATCTCATTAAGCAGCTATTTTTAAGCAGCATAACAAAGTTGCTGCAGGAAACTAGCTGACAAATTTATGAATTTTAGCTTCATACGTTTATTGTATTGTTATATTAATACACTGCCACACAATAACTGCCATAATCATTTATCCAGGTAATCATGTTACAGTGTATTGATGTCAAAATTTTAAAAGGTTATCAGTGGATATTAACACTTTTACTGTTTGTTGCTACTGTTTCTTAGCCACACATAAACTGAGTGTATTCTACCATATTCATACTCATCCAGATTGGTTAATTTATAGTTGAAGTAAAGATAACATGGTGGATATTCATAATATTGAAAATGGAATCAGTCCTTTTTGTAAAGAAAAATACAAGCCTTAAAATAAACTTACCTTCACTCTGAGATGTTAATATTCTATTCTAAAATAGAATATAGAGGCCCAATTGTTCATGTTGCATTTGGAAAAGTTCAGTTTACACGAGAATGCTCCATTCCCACATTTATTTTTCCACACAATCCACCATACTATTTAAACTTCAGCTCTCCAAGACAGAAAGGCTCATAGTTATAAGTCCTATAATTCAATTGCTCATTTAAAATATGTACTGACCTATGATTTAAAAATATTCCCAAATTCCAGAAAGCACTTACCCCTTTTTTTGGTCCTGTTCTATTTAATCAGTTTTAACATTAGCTATTCCCTCTGTCCAATCTTATCCTGTCAAACACTTTTTAAATGTTTTCAGGTAATCAATTCAATGTGTTCCTAAAATCTAGGCTTAGGAAGTCAAGTATAAGTCTGGTAAAGAAGATGTAAACTATGATTTCAGAAATTTATGAGGTGACTTCAACAGAGAATGTGAACTCTATTGACTGCAGTGCTACTTTGACTTTTTAATATATATTGCATGTAAATATTTCTGGTAATAAGAATTTGATCACTGAAAAAAATAAGCCTGAAATCTTTAAACAACTATTTTTACAACTTTTGTGATATACCATTATTAGATAGCAGTAAACCACTGCTTTCTCATACCTTCAAAGATTATGAGTACACACACATACAAATTCTAAAAAGGATAAGACACTTTATTGAATTTGATAAATTAAAAGACTATGTACTGGACTTGTATGAATCACAGGTATTTGTAAACAGAGACCTTGGGTCCTTTCCAAAGAAATCCTGATAGAATTCTGCAATAAATCATTTTCCAACACGCTGATCACAGGATGCATAGTAACAAAGGGCAGAGAAGAATTCATCATAGCTGACATTCACGTGTGAAGGCAAAGAACTGAAAAAAAAAATTGGAAAGAAAATTAAGTATAATTGGGAATGTATACAATACATAAATTTGCTATCACATTCCTAAAAATTTGCTTTGAACTATTAATCAGATTGATATATGACAAAATCATAGAAGTCTTATAATAACATATGAACTTAAGGGTATTTAAAATTTTCTATCCACTCTATAGCCAAAGAATATGCTAACAGCTGCATATTCCTTGGCTATACAGGAATCTATTTTTAATACATAAGATTCCACAAGATCTCCCTAACTTACAGTACCTATGTGCAAAAGCACACTGTACATAGTTAGAGGGGCTCTCTTATGGTAAGAATATTCTTCATGGAACGTAAAATAAGAGCTCAGATTCAACATGAATTTTAGTTCCCTCAAATGATGGAAAGATTAATTAATAGGAAAAAACAAATTTACTGCAGGGATGGGATACCTGTAGCCCACCAGATGTTCATGAATCATAGCTCTCATCATGCTCACTATTAGCCTGAAGCTTGCTATTCTGCAACAACTGAATCACCACAAGATTCTTCTGGACATTGTTGGCCATTCATTATTAAATAGATCTGCAACCTGTTTAAATACATCTATAACTTTTAAATATTTAAAAATTAGAGATGGCAATATGAAAGGACTTTATTTATTAAATGTATTTTTATTAGTGGATAGTCCAATCCAGATTCAGAGTATTTCGGAATACTCATGTAGCCATGTCTTAGAGGAACTATGTCTTTTCTGGGCTTGTGCAGCTGTTGTTGTAATATGTCAAGCAAAGATGCATTGGATTTAAGAAAGTATATATCCAAGTAGTCTTGAAATAATTTTCCTTTAAATCTAGTATTATACAGCCCTAATTTTCAAACCTTTTCTCATAATTCCATCCAAAGTGGTTTATAATAATCATAAAAAGAGAATAAAAGCAACTATTAGAAGGAGTTAATGGCTAGAAAACGCAAACATAAAATGAAGGATTCTTAAAGACTCCTAAATTGCCTGTGTGTGAGTGCCAGGCATGTCGTAGAGAGCAAATCATTCCACAGGACAAGTAGAATGTTAGCAAGGTGACAGAACCTACATTATACTGATTATCAAGAAATTTTACCATCTTTTATGATTATACACTGAAATCAAGAATAATATAAATGAAGTATTAAAAGTACCGGTATGTATCAGCAAGCATACTATTAATTTGAGCTATCCATGAATGTGTACCTTTCTTTCAGCAGTTGGCAGTCTCTGAGGCTGGAAGAAGCATTTTTTCCTAACGCTTTCAGTGCTGGATAAGGGGCAGGGACAGGAAATCGTATCAAGGAAGTTGAATCCTTTTTTCCACTTTTGAGGGAAGTGTTTAAAAGTACAATTTAGCCTACTGTAAGCTTAACACATCTATTTTTGTTAGTCTAATGAAGAAAATTAGTGAGCTATTGCAATTTGGAGAGAATGACAAGAAACATTGAAGCTGCAGTTTGATCACCCTTGCTTTGCACAAAGGTATAAAAGAAAAATTATCAATGTATTTTTAATACCTATTGTGAGGCATTTCTTATTTTGCTCTCAACATAATTAGAGTGAGAACTATTTTCTTTGTGTGATACACTACAATATTCACACTTTCCTATCAGAATCAAAACTACTGAAAATACGTAAGAATTATATGTTCTTACACAATTTCTGTCAATCTGATTTGCCAGGGAAGAAATCCCAAGATACTGTCCACAGGACCAAACTTTAATATTAGGTCAGGATCAGGAAAGCCGTTAGTACCTAGAAAATGGACACAATAATATTGCAGAATCAAGACTACTTAATTTATCAGAGGTATAACACAGATTCGTCATAACATTCTGCTTCATGCATAGAGTTGAAATAGCCTAGTCAGCAGAATAAATGGTAGCCAAATAACATATTCACAGAAAGGCAAATTCAGGGGGCCAATTATCTCACATGGATTTTTTAAAAAAACATTAACCAGCTTGTAAGTAATTGAGTCAAAACAAATACATTTCACATTCAAAACACTGCTTTAAAGTATCTATATCTGCAGTTAAATGGTCAATTTTGAGTAATAATGGAAGATAAATGCTCAGACTGACTGATTTAATGCGCAGCACTACATAGAGTATTCCTAAAAGTTAGGCTGCAAAGGCCAATCATGGGGGGGGGTGGGGATTCCAAAGAAAATGTTACCCTAGTTAGAATATTTGAAAGTCAAACATCAAATGAATAAGGAAGTACTTAAAAGAAAACAGCAACCAATTGAATATAATTCATAAAATAAATTGTCTATCATATCTAGCTCTTTTGGTACCCCCTGCATATAAACTTGAAGACAAATGTGATTTTTTCCCAAATTACCATATTTTTAGGTCTATAAGATGCACTCCCCCCCCCCAAAATGTCTGTGCGTCTTATAGAGCGAATGTTGCCGAAGCCCCACTCACCCTTCAGCCTCTGCCTCCCAGCAATTTGCCTCCTTGCAGCAAACAGCCTGGTCAGCTTCAGCACAGCCTGATTT
>JANHFM010002331.1:13363-25793 GCA_032468115.1 Grayia smithii
GTCCACACATCTTCCAGCGGCCAAGGTTGAGAAACACTGCTCTAAGGTAATAGTGTGGCTGAATGGTTTGCATAAACACGGAATCTACATTCCTTATCAAAGTGGGAAGAGGGAAAGATTGGTTAGGAATATCTGGGTCAGACAGCATTGTCAACTTTAAGATATGTGGATTCAGTTTCCCAGAATTCCCCAGCCAGCATGTTAAGGTTGACATGGTTGAGAAATACTGATCTAGTTTGAAATCTTTCCAAGTATGACTATATAAATCTTTATAAAAGTGTGTTAAAGTTTGGCAGATTATTTAAGATTTTCCTCTGTAAGGTGGGGAAGAATTCTTGGGTCTGTAATGTGTATCCTACTTCAGTAAGACAAGTGCATTGGCTTGGAAGTCATTTGGACATAATCCAGTACCTCTCCACTATTGAATGACCTGAAAGACCATGTTAGAGATTGTTATAGAGAAACTCTATCTAGGTGGTTGTTAGGAGTCAGCAACAACATTTGATAGCATATAATCAATTAAAAATTGTGTGTGCCTTACCCTGGCAGCATGGGTAAGGCACACACATAGGACAGATCCTCTGTCCCTTCCTCTGGAAAATCAGCCAAACTTAATATATCAGAAATGCAAAAAGACCTGCATAGATCCATTTGGGAGCGAATGGGCAGAGGAGATCTGGTAAGAAGGAGAAAAGACCTGTGGGGACAGAAGGGGTGGTAAGCGGAGCATGGGGTGTTTTGGGGGTGGAAAGACCTTGGGGGGCACCGCATGCTTTACATGATGACACGTGCAATAGCGTTAGCAATAGCACGTAGACTTATATACTGCTCATAGTGCTTTACAGCATTCTCTGAACGGTTTAGAAAGTCATATTATATTGCCCCCAACAATCTTGGTCCTCATTTTACTGACCTTGGAAGGATGAAAGGAAGGATGAAAGGCTGAGTTAACCTTGAGCTGCTAGCAGTCAGCAGAATTAGCCTGCAATACTGCATTCTAACCACCGTGCCACCACAGCTCTTTTATATATATATAGTTCATGGCAGGTCAACTTAGAAACCATAATTGATATGACAGATCTAGTGGAAGGATCTATAAATAAAATAAATTGAGGAAGAAAACAGTGGGAAGAGCTTGGGTGATGATGTGGCTCTCCATTTTTAATGTGCCATTTTCTCAACCTTAGTCTGTTCTCAAAAGAGTAATTAGATTGGCATCTTTTCCAAACTGCTGTTGATGAATCCACTTCCATCGTATTGAACAAATTATACAATCATACATAGAATAGAATAGAATAGAATTCTTTATTGGCCAAGTGTGATTGGACACACAAAGAATTTGTCTTGGTGCATACTCTCTCAGTGTACATGAAAGAAAAGATATATTCGGAATGAGTCATAGGGTACAACACTTAATGATAGTCATAGGGAACATTGACTACATCATTTCTAGGTTGAATTATTGAGCTATTAGTACGTACAGCACTTATGAGAAAAATATAGGTGTAAAGCTGCTATTCTTTAGAAAGCCATAAAAGTAGAGAGCAGTGTAGTCTGTCACAAAACAAGTATGTACTACATCATCCAGGTTCACCTGACTGGAGGACACAAATCAATAAAGTGACTTTGAAGAAGAGCTGACAAAGACTCAAATTAGCATTAGCTCCAAGTGGCTGGCATGGAACAAGGGCTGAATCACAACTATGCCTGAAAAGAAGGCAGAAATTTCAACGGCCATGATTTTTAATCACAAACTCATGATGCGATGCTGGTGGGAAGAACCTGACCTCCATAGCCACAAGAATTCAGAGCAGCCATAAGAATCATACTAGAACTGCCTGGAGCTCAATGACTGGTTTCTCAAGATGTGGGTCTTGTCAGCACAGAACTATTAAGAAACCTCTTCCTTGTCATTCATACCATGGTCAACGAGACTTTCTGACTAGCATCTATATTATGCTATAAAACTGTAGAAGGCCATTAAAGACCTAGAATTGCAGGAAACAAACAAGTGATTTGATAACCCATAATAGTCAAGACAATTAACTGTAAAGTCATTAACTCACTGGCTGACTTTTGTCAAAGTAGAATTTTAGGGAAGAAAATGTTCCTCTATACCAGAGGTCTTCAAATTTGGCAGCTTTAAGACTTGTAGACTTCAGCTCCCACAACTCCTGCTGGCTGGAGAATTCTGGGAGTTGAAGTCCACAAGTCTTAAAGCTGCCAAGTTTGAAGACCTCTACATTAGTAGAGTGTGCTACAACTCTCAACCCTAGGCCAGTCTTCCCCAAGTATGATATTAAGCAGATTAGTAGAAAGGTATCTGAAGTAATAGGACTACAAGGGGTAGAAGCCAGTGGTGGGTTGCTCCCGATTCGGCCTGGTTCGCGCGAGCCGGTAGTGGTAATGATGTGATGTCAGTGATGTCAGCGGTTCTCTATGTCTGTGAGTTGGACCCTCCTGCCCACCACCACGTTATACCTACCTTTATTTGTCTGTTTTTAGCCCAGCTGATAGGCATGGCAGAGTGGATTGTCGCGTTTCATCTGGGAAGAAATCAAATACGATTGTGCGGAGCGCAAGTTCAGCGTGCGTGCGAGCGAAGCTAGCATGTGCACGGTGATCGCATGCAAAGCGCATGCATGAAGAGAAACCATGGTAACACCGGTTGGAACCCACCACTGATAGAAGCATTTAGAAAATATGAATGTAAATGGTATATTAAGGAGAAAAATTGCATTGTTCCATTTTTGCAAAATGAAAAAAAAAATATTATGCCTTAGAGATTGTGGTTTCACTATAAGCCTTGCTTCTTAGCATTTTATGATGTGTAATTGGTTTAGCCAATTATGATCTGATAAAGCATGATTATGCAGATTGTGGTTCAGTGAATTGTATGAATATCTATTTTGAACATAAATGCTAATAGTAGCAACAAGTGTAACATGCTCTACCCTACCTTAAAATAATAAGATATAAGGTAGCTTCAGGTTAATTCCATCAGACTAAGCTATAATTATAAAAGCTTTAGCAAAAGTTGGTGATACTATCTAGCAATTTCAAGTGTATATCCAAAGAAATGAAGGAAGAAAGCAAAATGCTTTCTGAATTAAGGTTTCCAGTAGCAAAATAATGATTTGAAAAAGTTTGCAAACCTTAATTTCACAAGCATCAAAAACAAGAGGAAGCAGTTATGAAAATGCTGATGAGCAAAATTATTTAAAGATTAGAAAATGAGGAAGTGCACAGCTGATTATCATTTGTGTGTAAATTACTTTAGCAAATTAAATTAGCTAGATTGTTATATAAATTCTTCAATATCACATTTGAAATGCATTCTCAAAATGGTAATGTGATTTGTTGGGTTATGGCTCAATAGGATATGAAACTCAACCACTCTAGCTCACTCAGTGAACATACAGTAGTTAAAAAAATATTGGCTTTGTGCAATGTGGGAACCTATTTATATAGAGCCAGAGAAAGAAAACCCTCTTGATGGCATGGCATTCAATAGGAATGTTCCAAATGGTCTATCACTCTCTGTTCCTAGCTTAATAGGTAGAAAATTTAGAATGTGTTGTGCTGTACAAGATCCACACCCACTTCAGTAGATTGCAAAATGACTGTCATACTTACTGTATTTTTCGGTGTATAAGACCCACTTTCCCCCACCCCCAAAAATGGGTGGAAATGTCTGTACGTCTTATACAGCAAATGTTGCCGAAGTCCCATCCACCCACCAGCCCCCACCCTTCAGCCTCTGCCTCCCAGCAATTTGCCTCCTTGCAGCAAACAGCCTGGTCAGCTTCAGCACAGCCTGATTTAGCACGAGCATCTGATTGGTGGTTGAATCGGCCTCCTGGAATGCCACCGATCAGCTGTTCCAGGCTAGGGGAATTGCTGGGAAGCAGAGGCAGATTTTTTTTTTTCCTCCACAAAAGCCAGGTGCATCTTATGGTCCAGACATCTTATAGTGCGAAAAATACGGTAAATGGATTTTCTTCCATGAGCCCATAATTACTGCACTTATTTGGAAATGTATACTTCTATAGCAAAAATATAAAAGACATATTGGAGATCTTCTACAAAGTAACCCCATAGAATGTTGAGAATGAATGCAGGTAGTCTTTGACTTACAACCATCTGACATGAGTTAATGCAGATATTAAGCAGGTCACTATGTAACCAGACATGACTTTATGAGACTTTTTGATGTGGTAATTAAGCCAGCATAGTAGTCTTTAAGCGAAGACCACAGTCATTAAGGAAATCTGTAACAGCCAATGGTGTTTTCTGCTGGAAAATGGCAAAAAACATTGAAAATTGTGGTCATGTAATGGTGGAACATCATATATAAAGCTGAGTCTATTGCCAAGCACCCAAAATGTGATCATATGACTGTGAAGGGAGCATGCAGCCATTGTAACTTCGAAATTGGTTTGTAAATACCTTTTGGATGTTCATCATAATTTCAAAAGGGTGCTAAACAATCAGTCATAAGTTGAGGACTACCTGTAGTGAGTATGAAATCTAAATATTTATAGCAAGAGTTTGTTTTAAAAAAATACTGTTAGACATTTTACACTCCTACAAAATGGAATACTCAATTAAATACTCAAAAAAGTAAATAAATTCTGCTTTAACACTTACTACTTAATAAGTTCTCCAAGATGTTCATATCCAGATCTGTGCATTTCTTTTGCTTTTGTGCTACTAAGTTGCAAAATTTCTGAGCTGCTTTTACAATATCTGTTTTTCCATCCTCTGAGGACAGCACGTTCAGAACAGATTGGCAATTTAAAACTGCAGTCAAAATTAAAATAAAACAATGAAAGTGAAAGAACAGAAACAGTTGCTTGAAATCAGTATTTTCTAAAGTTACTGTAGACGCTTACGATTCTTCAGTTTAAAGTAACATTTCCCCCATTACTTTGCAATTTCTCAAAGTTCCTACTAGTGATGAGCCGTGGTGGCGCAGTGATTAGAATGCAGTATTGACTGGCTCAAAAGTTGACTCAGCCTTCCATTCCATCTGAGATCAGTAAAATGAGGACCCAGATTGTTGGAGGCAATATGCTGACATTGTAAATCGCTCAGAGCTGTAAAGCATTGTGGAGCAGTATATAAATCTAAGTGCTAATGCTATTGTTTAAATAATCCTACTAAAGTATGCTTTGTAGAAAGTCTGCAACTCTTTGCTAAAATAATAACACTCCAGTAGAAGTTTAGAATCAAAATTTTCTAAATTCATATTTGTATACATCTGTCTCATTCCACTGATTTGAATAGATCCAGTTCTATAAGAACTTGTGCTCATAAAAATTTCCCATTGAAGAAATTAAGTAACCAGTATTTGTGAATTTGTTTTGTGTAATCAACGTATTTTAGACCACTATAAAAATACAAGGTTTTTAAAAAATTATCTTACCTTGATCTGTTTTCTCCTGATTTGCAAATTTCACTGTATATTTGGAACAGTCAAGATTCAACAATTCCTGCTGCTGTTTTAAAATTTCATCCATCAGTCTTGAATTATTTCTTTTGAAAATACCTTGGAAAAAGAGAAGAAAGAACATGTGGTGGTAATTTTTTTTATTCTGCTGCAGATAATTATATTTAGATTACTTGAAGCTGCCTAGGTGAAATATTCAAAAACTTCACTTGGTGTAGTTTCTAACAGAAGTTGATTCAGCACAGTAATACTTCTCCACTCTCTGACATGTTAACTATACATTTCATTCAAAATGCTTATTGCCTTTAAAGCTCTTCATGACATAGACCTGGTTATTGTAGGTAAAACCTATTTGTTCTACACATTTGAATTATGATGCCATGCTGCATACCCACTCTCGGTAAAAGTGGTAAGCGGTAAAAGTGGTAAAAGTGGTAAGGGGAAGGGGACTTGGAAAATTGCTTTTGTTGTGACTGCCCAAGACATTTAGAACATATGACCTAATGTAAAGATCCCCTTCCCCTCACTGTCATTATTCAGAAGGAAGGTGAAAGCAATCCTCTTTTATTTTGTGTGTGTGTGTGTTATGTGTGTTTGTTTTATATATATATATATATAAAATGTACAGGGATTTTTTTGCCATGTATTACAGGCCAAGGGTTATTTTAATTCTTTTAAGATTAGTTTGTGATTTTATAATTATATAAACCACTCAGAGTCTTATGACTGGGGTAATACAGAGATCTTGTACGTTGAAAAGATAGCCATAATCCATCATATAATAAATGCTTATTTGATTATAAAAGTATCAACAAACTAAAATCTATTTTGGACTTTTTATATTCTAAATAGCTATCCCAAATTTCATAACTGGTTGGCCATCTGCAAGACAGATTCCCTCTTTTTGCAATTGCTGTCCTTAAAAACAATATGGGGTGTAATCCAGGAAAAGTATTCAAAAATTGAATTTGAGTACATACAGATTTCTAGTTGTATAAACTATTTGACACTGATTTGGAACCATTATTTTTCATGAAATTTGACTCTGCAATCAAAAGAGGGTTTAAATACCAGACAGATCTGAATATATATCTATTATGCAAGCAGCAGCTTCTTCACACAATTATATATTCAACCATTTGAGAGTAGGAACAGGTACACATCATTATGAATTTTAATTGAATTTTAAAAACATATACTTCAAAACCCACACAATTAGGGACATACCTTCTACCTATAAACAAACTCCCACATTCCATATCATAAACTAATCAGTTGCACAATATAGTAAAGTTAAAATCTCATTTGAGTTGAGTTCAGCTTCTGATTATTTCTGGGATATGTCAATAGTTTAGTCACTGCTTTCTCTTTCAGGATGTTTTCTGAACTATCCAGTCTAGTTTACCTCCCTTGCATTGCTTATCTTTCATCTGATTACTAAATAGGCTCAAATCTGCATAGCTTGCACAGTCAAAGTCAGCCAGATGCTAAGAGACTCAGCATGGAAGAGTTGCTATTTGGTATACATGCCTTTAGTTACAGATAATATTCACGAAAAGGCCAGAATTTGGGATAGTCCTATTGTTCCAGAACAAATATTCTAATGTATTCCACTCTGATTATAACATAGCTCCTCACACCAAAGGAAAATGAATTAGTAATCAACAGCATGGGGGGGAGGGGGGGAGGAAACCCTTACAATTAGGTCCAAACATCTGACTTATTTTTAAACATCGGAATTTCAGGTTCTGATTTATTAGCAACAAACAAATCAGAGCTTTTAAATAAAATTTAATATTATGTTTCTTCTTCCAAGCAAATCCTAAGGTTGATTTCATAATGTAATTTGATACAGGTTATTTTGATTATCCTAATCTGTTTATCTATCTCTCCAAGCACACACATCCCAGAAATACCGGTATTAAAGGTAACTAAACTAGGCTTTTGTTTTAAAGAGAAACAAAAAAACAAGCGCACATTCTTGGATACAGGTAAGAACCACTATTATACCAGTGATACTGGTTTTAACCATTAACAAGAGCTACAGAATGACTTTGCATTATAAAATGTTATAAATCATATAGGCCTTCTAGTTAATTTGGGCATGTATCATTCAAGTTTCATTTTCTCAAAACTAAAAAGGTATCTGCAAATAATGACAATTACATCTATATAGCAGAGAAATGATGAAGCATTCCACTGAATGTCAACTGTTGCCACTGTACATGTAGTCCTCGACTTACAACATTCATTTAGTGACTGTTTAAAGTTAGTGACACTGGGAAAAAGTAACATTATCATTTTTCACACGTATGACTGTTGCAACAGCTCCCTGGTCATGTGATCAAAATTCAGATGTATAGCAACTAATTGATATTTAGCCCTAAGAGTCAAAAACCTGATTCCTTGGCCATACACATACAAATATAGGGTACGTATACACACAATTTCAGTTCTGACTAAACTATGAGCTGAATGTTACTTCAGAATTCTTGTTCTAGCTAGCTAAAAATTATGCAGTTTTTAAAAATTGGCTACTATGTCCAAGTGACCAACTTGTCAACTTTATTTTAAAAACGGTTACACCTTCATTTTAAATGAAAATATTAGTTCCAATTATTTACTTGATTCCCTAAAATTTAAATATCTATGATTTTAGTACTCACATTATTTATTTCTCCAAATTTCTTATTAGCACCTTTTATAAGAATTTTATTTTCATTTCAAAACTTACCTAGTAAGATTCAGATTCAGTATAGTACAAAAATATTTAGTTTTATTTTTTTTACTATAGTCCTCAACTTACAACCACAATTAAGCCCAAAATTTCTGTTGCTAAGTGAGACAGTTAAGTGGATTTTGTCTCATTTTATGCACTTTCTTGGCACAGTTGTTAACTGAATCACTGCAGTTGTTAAGTAACACAATTTTAAAGTGAACCTGGCTTCCCCACTGACTGCTTGTCAGAAGATTGCGAAAGGTGATCACAAGACCCTGGGACACTGCAACTATCATAAATGTAAGCCAATTTTCAGAGTCTGAATTTTGATCACATGACCATGGGGATTTTGCAGTCATAAATGTGATAAATGGTCATGTCACTTTTTCCAATGCCGTTGTAACTTCAAACATTCAGTAAATGAAAGGTAATATGTGAACGACTACCTGTACTAGATTTTTGTTTTAGAATAGTATCTACTTTCAACATTTTTTAGTAGAGAATGTTTTCAACGTCCCTCGTTTACAAACATTTGTATAGGTTAAAAGAGAAATAGGAAAACATTTTCATTAATTATTGGAAGAATCGCCAAGATTCTTCAATCTTTGAGTAACTGACATAAAACAAACTGAATTTATATTCAGTTCCTAGTCTAACCCTTTGCATTCTTTACTACGCATCTGTGTATTAAATAGGCTCATATCTTCTTAGCTTTTAAGCCTAGACAAAATCAGGCCGTTTTTAGTTACTTTAGTTTATTTCAGTTATATCTTCTCTCAATATTTTAAAAATATTTGTGTAAAGCAGTGGTTGTCAACCTGTGGTCCGTTGACCCCTGGAGGGTAGCAATGTCATCATGGTGGATCTGTGAAGGCTTGAAGAAATGCTATGATTTAAATCTTGAGTTAACTCCTGGGAGTCCATGGTCATGGTTCAGGGTCACAACATGTATTTAAAGAAGGTCTGTGATGAAGAAAAAGTTGAGAACCACTGGTGTAAAAGATTACTTAGGCCAGTGATGGCTAAACTTTTCCGGACTAAGTGCCCAAAACCCCCAAAATGCAATGTGCGCACAGCCCCCTGCATGCACCCGGCCTCCTGCACGTGTCCCCTGTGCATGTACGCAGGGCCCCCTCAGGCACCCCACCCTCACGCGCATGGGCAGCAGAGACACGAAGACCAGCTGGCTGGAGGAAGATGCGTGTGCATGAGCAGCGGAGCTGAACTGGGGTGACAGGTTGCGTGCCATCAGAGAGGGTACTGTGTGCCACCTGTGGCACGCGTGCCATAGGTTTGCCATCGTGGACTTAGGCAATTGAGGATGTCCATAATGCATATGTACTGTTTAGCATTAAAAGACAGCTAGGCAACTTCCTGAAAAACCATATTGTCTCAATCTCCATTTACTTCATTTCTATAAGAAATGAAACTAAATTGGGGGAAGTATTTTTCTTTTCATATGTATTGAATCATTTTTTAGATTTAAACTCTCAGATTGCCTAACACTCCCTTAAACCTTTTTCAATTCTATCATAACAGGAATCAGGAAGACCCAAAAGCAGATCAATAATCTACCCACAAAGTACAATTCAAAAGCAGCATTGCTATGCTTCTTGGGATGTCATTCTATAGTTAGTTTAAATTTTTTCTTATATATAGGCAGAGTACCTGTGCCTTAAAATCTCTTTTCCGTTTACCATGAAAGTATTTGCATTAAAAGGGTAAACAAAATCTGGCAGAATTTTGCTTACAGGATTAGTATACATTCTTTTACAATGTGAAATTAAAGAGAGATTACAGCTTTGAAGTTAAAAGTGTGTTCATTATTAAACAGAAAATGCAAATGTTTCTTAGCTATTTGTTTGGTGGTTTGATTTTTAATATGCATGTAATTATTCCTTAACAAATTGAGCAATTTTCTAATTGACCTATTTGGTTTTTATTGACTCATATTGCTGTAATCATGTAATTAAATTTTCACTAAACTCAAGCTATTCTTCAAGACTTCATTTTCTCACTATACTTTAATCATTTCTGGCTGTCTAAAGTTTTCCATTCCACCATGATTCTAATTGCCTATTTATATCTTGAAGATGCTATATATACAGTAATTCTGAATGTTAAAAACATTTGGCCTTCTTCTCCTAAAATAAAGAGTTTATTTTAAATTGGACATAGTATTAAGATTTCTTTTGTTAAAAAAATTATAAAAATATATTCAAAACAGTTGGTCAAAACAGTAGTACAGAGAAATAAAATATAATATAGGGATTAAACTAATTGTATTCAGTAGGCACTAATAAAAAGATTCAGAAAATTCTGCTCAGAATCAGTCTGGGGTCAGGTAGTCCCATAATCGAATAATAACTAAACAACAAAACCAACGAACATTCTTGAAAATACTTCTTTTATTGACCTTCATCCTTTAACCTACTACTACTGTTTATATTTTCTGTACCAGCCAAACCCATTGGTACTGAGCTCACGCTAGGTAAAGAAAACAAGGAAAAGCTGCTCCCTGTACTGGCATTTAATATTGGTGGTCTTCAACTTACAATTGAGCCCAAAATTTCTGTTGCTAAGTGTGACATTCATTAAGGGAATTTTGCCCCATTGTATGACCTTTCTTGCCACCGTTGTTAAAGTGAACCACTGCAGTTGTTAAGTTACCATGTTTTCCCGAAAATAAGACCCTGTCTTATATTTTTTGAACCCTGAAATAAACGCTTGGCCTTATTGCCATGCACTCAAAAGCCCAATTGGGTTTATTATCAGGGGATGTCTTATTTTGGGGGGAAAACAGGACAGTAACATTGTTGTTAAGTGAATCAGGCTTCCCCCAATAGACTTGTCATTGTCAGAATGCTGCCACAGGCGATCACATCACATCATCTTGGGACCCTGCGACCCTCATAAATATGAACCAGTCGCCAAGTATCTGAATTTTGATCATATGACCAGGGGGATGCCCGCAACGGTCGTTAAGTGTGGAAAAACGGCCAGTGTCGTTAACTTTGAACGGTCAGTAAATGAACTATCGTTAAGTCGAGAACTACCCGTGAGTAGGATCGAAGGAAGGGGGGGAAAAAAATCCAGGACTTTCAAGGTCGACCTCGCCGCGGCTCGAGATCTGAACTCGGCCGCTGGTTGACCAGGCGACTCACCTTCGTGGTCGTAGACGCTGACATAGGAGATGCCCACCGCCATGCACCACACCACCAAGCTGGCTACATCGGCGTAGCTCTGCTCCTCCTCGGTCACCACCAGCCCCACGTGGCCCGGCAGCTTCTGCAGAGATTTGCCATCCCTCCGCCAACGGCCGCCGGCGCCCACCACTTTCCGCCCTACCGCCGCCGGCTTGTGAAAGGCGAAAGGGTTGGCGGCCGCCGCCGGGGCTAAGAGGGCCCGCGAGGCGGCGGTGGCCGCCGTAGCCGCGCGCTGCCGCCAACGGCTGAGCCACGAGCCGCGACCTCCGAACCAACCGCGGCCCCAGGCGACCAGCGCGCGCTGGACGCTGAAGAGGACGTGCAGCAAACGCCACAGCAGCTCGTATGCGACGCTCATTGGCCCGGACGGAGTGGGGGAAGACGCGAGAGGAGCGGAGCGGTGACCCGTCGGCTGAGGCGGTTTCAGAGGCGGATCAGCCGCAGCGCGAAGAACGTACCATCTCGCCTCCCTTTGCCTCACGGAGACAGTTTTATCTGCCCGGCAACTTTCCGTATTGCAACCATCTCTCTTTCTCGCTCTCTCTGTACCTGCCCTGACCTTTACCCTTTAGCCTACGCAGCTGCTGCTCATTGGTAGGAGCAACGGAGCGGTGTCACTTCCGGGTTGATAGACTAAATGACGTGGCCCGAAGGAAACTGACGAAGAGGGAAGCCCTAGGAGGTCTTTTTGCAGCTACAGATTTAATGTTCTATTGCGACATCTAGTGGCGGATGTGTGTGAGTGGTTTAAAGCCACGCCGGCTTGATTCGCCGTGTGCGCGATAGTGAAACAAGAAATCAAATGTTGTGACTGGTTCCTTTGTTTGCTCAAACTGGATTGCCGATTGTGGAAATGAACGGGACAAAAACCTCCCAAAGTGGCTTATTTCTCAACCAGGAGTTGAACGTAAACTGTGAATATGCGCACTGAACTAAAACATTATTTGCAGGGGTGAAATCCAAAATTTTCTCCTATCGGTTCTGTGGGCGTGGCTTGGTGGGCGTGGCAGGGGAAGGATATTGCAAAATCTCCATTCCCACCCCACTCCAGGG
>JANHFM010002331.1:29481-43003 GCA_032468115.1 Grayia smithii
CAGGTTGGTAGCCATTGTTTTCTCTGCAGTTCTAATTATCCTCTGAAGTCTGTGTCTGTCTTGTTGGGTTGCAGAAAAGGAAAACATTTATCCTTTTGTTTTGTTTTGCTTTTAGTTTGTTTTGCTAGCCCTCTGCCAATGAAAATAGAGCCAGGGGGGCAGTCTTGCCCCGTTTTTGGCCTGGACACCCTCCTGCTGCCCTCTGCCAGTGAAAATGGAGCCCAGGGGGTTTGTCCTTCATTGTTTCTAGGGCACCCTCCAGGCCAGATTTAAGCACATCTGGGCCTTGAGTTTGATACCCCTGCTCTAGACAGTTTATCTAGTGGCATATACCAATGCTGCATCATTTTATAAAAATTCTCTGTAAGATTCACTCAGCGGTTAGATGGGCATCCTACAGATTGTATTAAAAAAAAAACATACTATTGTCAGTTCTGAGGTTGTTTTCTACATATTTTATTTTGTCATTATTTTAGCCTTCTTCATATTTAATTGTAGTTCCATTTTCCCTACTCTGCTCTTTGACTTAAATTACTAGAATAGTGTCATCAGTGAAGTAGAGATTGATGTTTCTTCCTCCAAAATTAAATCTACATCCATTTTCTTCCAGCTCCTCTCTCTATATATTCTGCGCATAACTTAAGCAGGGAGAGTGTCTGCAGCTTTGGCTGATTCCTTTGCCAGTCTGTTTCACCAAGTTCCAGTCAAACTGTGGCTTCCTGCCATATACTATTATAGGCTGATTTTAGAAGCTTTCATAAGTATGGAAGCTTTCATCCAAATACATTTTCCAAAACACTTTGTGAGGGTGATGGAAATACGAACCTGGATACAAAGTGTGCTAAGCCATAGTGGCTTAATTATGACTTATTAAATAATTCCCAATTGGCTGAGTTTGCACAATTCCTAAAGCCATAGGTTATAGCGTGTTAGCTAGAATAGATAGGTTTACTCCACGTGTTAAGACAAAACAAAGCGAACCAGAGAATGCCAAACTTGCTTATTACACCTCTCTTCTCCTTCTCTAGTGGGTGGATGGAGGTTCATGAAGTCCTTATTGCCCACAGTGCACATCATTGATGGGCTGTTACCACAGACAGTGTTTTATGACAGATTTCAAAGGGTTTGTATCAAGATGTTCTCAGAACTTCTATTTATGGCAAACTTTCAATCTGAGTAAGATGAGCTGTTGTTTTTTTACTCTCCTTTCATTAAAATTTAGAACGTTTGGTTTGGTTTATGCTTTCACTAGCAAAAATCAATTTCTTGAATAAGGTTTAGATTTGGAACCTAAGATTTCAAAACACTAAACTTAGTTTGCAACTAGTACCGAGACCTAGTTTTCATGCTGTACAATTCTAGTAGCTAATAAATGGAGGAAACTGCTGAAATATCCTCCAGAAGAAGGGATGTTTGGAGGGATTTGGCCACATGGTTGTGGCTGCTGTTTTGGCATTTATGAACCACCCCACCTGCTTGTGGACAACCTTGTCTAGATGTATTCAAGTCCATAATGTCCAGCCAGCATGATTAAAACTAGTTGGGATGAGAACATTAATAGTCCAGCATTGTTGGGGGCAATATGCTAACTCTGTAAACCGCTTAGAGAGGGCTGTAAAAGAACTATGAAGCGGTATATAAGTCTAAGTGCTATAGTGCTATTGCTAAAGTATTCTTATAGTTAAAAAAAAATTAAAAATATTTTGTGTGCCTGTTACAACTTTTAGTTTTTACCTTGCCCATTCTAAGAAGTGCAAGGGGAAATATATATGTGGTTTGTCTGCTTTAGGTTACTATAAAGCCCTTTTTATATGTTTATCTATTTTCTTTAACAACATAGTTTACCACAGTGTAAATTAAGCATGTAAAATGGGAAGCTTTAAATTAATGTGACAGCGTCTAGATGTTATAATAGCAAGGCAAAAAGGCAAGAATGTGAGATCTGGAAAGAAATTTTTGGCATTTTTCCAGTGCAACCTATCTTCCCTTATATACCTTTCTATTCCTTAACTCAATAACAGTGTCAGTGATAAAACTTTTCTTCCAGTTTGCTTCTAACTGCTTATCCTCAAAGCATAACATACTTGGTTCATTTTCTTAAAAGGTTCTTGAATAAGTAGTGCACGTCTTGAGAGAACCCGAAAAAAAGAGGTCAAATAGTTCTGTATTTCTTGTTTGTGCTGCAGTTTTTGTATGGAGAGACAGATGGATATGCCATTTTTAATTTTAACGGTTTTTTTGCTGCAGTCCTAGTTAATAACATAAGAAATATAAACCTAGAAAAAGAATACATTCTAGACAAAGATTGTATGCTCTATTGTTGAAAATACTTAGTTGAGGATGATTCTTATAACTTTTATTTTGATGGATTGAGACTATTCTGAAAATGAGAGATATAGATAGTAATTGTTTGGATAACAGTATTGATACCACCACATTAAATGAAGTAAATAGTGTGTTGAGATCCACTGTGTCAGTTTTTCATCAGACTTTATATAGTTAGATTGCAAGCTTTGGGTTACTGTAGTTTGATCTAACTTAGTTTGATACTTCGGCCAATATTTCTAATTATAATACTTTTTTTCTCTCATCTTAAGTCTGCCTGTTCTTTGGAGGATATGGTAAGTTCATTTGATGCCTTCATCCATATTTAAATTCAAAACTGCACAGGAGTTTTGTACATATTTTGGCCCTGACATTTAATGACAGTTAATCTCAAATATATATTTGGCTTTTCTGTAACTTCCTAGCCAACTACCTGTGGGTTCAATTGTTAGATTGGATGTTTTTTCTATCCAACATCCATGATTGTATTGCTGATATTAATTGCTATGACTAACTAACATTTTTTGAAGGGATTATTGAAATTGAATTGAAATTTATTATTCATTCACAGTTAGGCCATTGGTTAAGGAACTAGCTTACCTGTAATAGCAACCTGATGCACTTAGGCTCTGAACAAAAGTTTCTGTGATTTAGTGTGGTAGACAGTCATTCAAAAACATATGCAAAACACAATGTATCTTAAAAGAATTATCTGGTGTATTTAATGTTTTGCAGTCTCAATAATATATAGATGAAGTGATTTTTTCTCTTGTTATTGGATGATGGTGTTCTAGGTAATTTATCTTCATAAAAACATTAGCTTCATGACTTAACCTAATTACCTAATTACACAGTTGGATGTATGGATGTATGTATGGATATGTTGTTGATTATCAGAATCTCCAAAGTAGTTCATGGAAAAATTCAAATTGAGACATATTTGAATATTCTAGGACAGGGGTGTCAAACTCGCAGCCCGCGGGACGAATGCATCACGCGCTGGCCACGCCCGGTTTAGTGAAGGGGAAAAAGTCACGATACGTCACTTGACGACATGAGTTTGACATCCCTGTTCTAGAAGGTATTTATATATACTTATTTTTTGAGATTTTTGTCTTCGTTGTCTGTGGCTTTTCTTGTCCTCTTGGCAATTTCCACATCTGTCCTAATATCTAGTTTGCTATTGTTTTTTTTTTTCTTGGTCTTTGGCAGCTTTATTTCACATTCATCATTAACAGCTTCTTTAATTTTCTTCCATTGTTCCACTGGTTCATTGTCAATGAAATTCAGGAATTCAAAATGATTCCTGATGGAAATGGTACTCATATTGTAGAAACTGGTTGGCTTTGTGCTTCGCTTTAACCTTACTTGGAACTTACACATGATCTGTCCCTTGCCATGTTTTTTTCTGTTTGAACTGAGAACTTTCATCTCCTTGTTACTAGTCAGTTTGATTTTTATGTGCTCCATCTGGTGACGTCTGTGTGGACAAATACTGTTTTGGTTGTCTGAAGACTATGTTAGCAATGAAAAAATATTTCATTGGTTGGGTTGCAGAAACAGTTAAGTCATTATCATGCTTCATTTCTATTTCTTAGGCCACATAATACAATGATGTTTTCCCCCTAACTATATGGTATTCCAGTCTCCATCATAGGGAATTCACCTTGTGGCATGCTCTATCAATTTTAGATTGCACTTGTCTATAACGTTCACTAATCTCTCATTTTGCATCAGTGACTGCAGCAGTAACTTGGATAATTGTCATATTAAAAAGTTGTCTGTGAAATCTAATTGATACTATTTGATAATTGACAGCATTCTTAACTGAGTATTCTCTTTCCCATATCCATCTCGATTAGGAAAGCAATGCTGTTCCTTCTTTGTTTTTTATGTCCTTTGTTTTTCAAGTTTTTTATATCATGTAAATTATGTGATCTTCTGACTGAAAGTGTCTAATTCCAGTCCATTTTAATTCACTGATACCAAAGATGTCAATGTGTGGATCTTTCACTGTGTTGTGCTTCCCCTTGTTTATGCTTATGTTCCGTCTTCCCAGTGTAATTTTGTCTTTGCAGCTTTAGATTTTCTTTTCCTGCATGGCAGCATCAGAAACTAGATGTCTGGCATCATCTGGTGCTATATTATCAGTCATTTTATATTGCTTACCATGTAGTTTTATTGGTAAAATACAGGAGTGGTTACCATTGCTTTCTCCTATGCAGTGTAAAATTACGTCTGTGCCATTGCCACTAACTTGATCATCTAACTCCAGTGTCTTCTTGTATCTCTGCAGCCAAATATAGGCACCCCACTTCCTTTAGTTATACCTAGAATGACCATCAGGCTTTAGGGATCTACATACATTTTTGGTGTATGCTGCTAATGACTTCATTTATCCCTCTCAGAAACAACCCCTCCCCCCCAAGTGAGACAGCATAGTTAAGGGGCACATGTTGATAATTTATAGCTATTTATTTTTAAACAAAAAGCTTTTCAGATTTTCTGCCAAATTGCTTTCTGTTATTCAGAGAAATTGGCAGCTAGATTATCAAACATTTTGTGGAGGTTTGCATATTTTTATTTTTAGACGAAGAACTATTTTAGTATGTGACTGGAGTGGTGTTTTTTTTTAAGGAAAGAGCTTTTCCTGTCAAAAGTGTAGTATTCAGTTGCACATCATTTTGTATCATAGCTAATTTTCTGTAAAAAACAACAACCCATTGATGTGTTAGTACTGTTCATATATATATAGAGTGGGGCTGTTAATTTTGTGATAAAAGTTATTAGGATCTTGTTTAATTTTTCCAGGAGAGAGAACTTGAAGCCAGCAAGAAAGAAAAGGTGAAAGAAGCCCAACTTGAAGCTGAAGTGAAATTGCTCCGGAAGGAAAATGAGGCTCTACGTCGACACATAGCTGTGCTTCAGGCTGAAGTGTATGGAGCCAGACTCGCAGCTAAATATTTAGATAAAGAATTAGCTGGAAGGTATGTTTGACAACAACACCATATCGTATTTATGAGAATGCACCAGGAATATGGAAGAATTTGCTATAAAAATTCCAGCTATTATAATTAAGGGCTTATTTTAAAAGTATCTGTGGTGGGAGAATATGTACGGTAGTTGTCTCTAAAAGAGATGACACCAGACCCATACTATTTTAGCTGTGGAATAGTCCTTTTTCATTCTTTTCAACCCATCAAAATGGAAATAAATTACATGAGGAGGACAGGATCTGCTATCTAGCTGGTCAGCTGTCTTTTAGCACAAATACATCAAACAAAAGTCCATATTTGATTTAGGGGAGAAAATGGCAAAAGAAAGAACAAGTTTGAAAATGGGCTGAATCAAGCTGATATCTGTGGAAAAAAACTTTTTAAAAAATCCTCCAGTGCATCTTTAGAGGGAAACAGTTTGACAATTGCACAAAATATTGCCAACTCCTTTATTCCAAACCCTGCTTTTTCCTCCCTGATGCTGATATGATTCCAACTAAAACTATTGTTAATGCACCGGGCACATACTATCACATGTGGTAGACATGTGAAAGCAAAGAAATACTGGACAAAAATACATACATGGTTAGAAAAAATGTTAAAGCAGCATATAGATTATAAACCAAATTTTTTTTATTAGGTATAGTACCAGAAAAGTATGATAAGGGGGATTTGTATTTAATATTACATGTTTTGACAGCAGCAAGAATTGTATTTGCACAATACTGGAAAAATGAGGAAACACTGAGAGAAGAAGATAAAATTAAAAAAATATTAGATTGTGCAGAAATGACCAGATTGACATTAAAAATAAAAGAAAAAGAAGATACAGAGTATTTTCGAACATGGGACTTGTTTTATAAATGGTTGGATAATAGAGGTAGAAATTAGGAGCTGGAAAAGTATTATTATGTAAGTAAATTGACTCAGACAATTCACTGTTCACAAAGCACTTATGTATGTTAAATGAAAATGTATAAATAAACTATTGTTAATGCTTTCTCTACTTTGTCTGCCTTGTTTGCAGTTGTAATTGTAGTAATATTAATTACAAGGTAAGGTCTGACTATGAGAATAAGGAAGTGTAAGATAGCTGAACATATATATATCTCACATTTTATTTTCAGGGTTCAACAAATTCAGTTGTTGGGTAGAGATATGAAAGGACCTGCCCATGACAAACTTTGGAACCAGCTAGAAGCTGAAATCCATCTCCACCGGCACAAAACTGTAATCAGGGCATGCCGAGGTCGGAACGATCTAAAACGACCCATGCAAGCACCCCCAGGGCATGTAAGTTGATTTTAGGTTTTGTTTACATATACTTTGGCTTTTGATGATTCATATGGAGTATATCCATATGTTTGATCCCATAAATTTGATAAAACGTAGAACCAACTGCTACATGTGAGAATCATAAGTAGGCCCCTCACTTTCATATTATATTCTTAAGAGGAAGCTTAATTAGAGCAGTACTTGCTAAATTTTTAGAAATAATGACTCTGAGCATACAGTATCTAAATAAAGGTAGACTAAACAAAAAGATAATTAATTGTTATTTGCTATTTTATAATTTTCCCAAAAGCCTACATATACTTCTTCATATTGTTTTAATTTCTAAATTAGAATCCAGATTCCTTAAAGAAGAGCCAAGGTGTTGGTCCAATCAGAAAAGTTCTCTTGGTTAAAGAAGATCATGAAGGACTAGGCATTTCAATTACAGTAATATTTAAATTTATTTCTTTTTTTCTCTTCTCAGAAACGGTTTTTTAAAATATCCTTTTGCATGTCTTTCATGTTATACTAGCCTATGTTATTTATCTAATGTTCCATATTAATGTTCTTATTAAAACCACAAAATTTATAACTCACTATAAAAATATAAAGCTTTCCTAATTGCGTTATGCATTAAATACCGAGTAGCAATTATGCTAGTGCTGAATAGATAGCAATATAAATTCTACACTTAAAAAAAAAAAAACTTAATGCGAAGAATTCTGATTTATATGAAGAAATTTTTAACATATTAAATATTGGTGTGATAGGGAGGAAAGGAGCATGGTGTTCCCATTTTGGTCTCTGAAATTCATCCGGGTCAGCCTGCTGATCGCTGTGGAGGTCTGCATGTTGGAGATGCCATTCTGGCAGTTAATGGAGTTAATCTGAGAGACGCCAAACACAAAGAGGCTGTAACTATTCTTTCACAACAGGTAACTTCTTATGTTAATATAAAATTCATATAGTATATATACATTTTCCCTATTCTTTTGGAATAAGTATATGTACTAGAGCCGAGGTGGCGCAGTGGTTAGAGTGTAGCACTGCATGCTACTTCAGCTGACTGAAGCCAAGTTCAAATATCACCGGCTCAAGGTTGAGTCAGCCTCCCATCCTTCTGGGATTGGTAAAATGAGGACCCAGATTGTTGAGGGTAATATGCTGGCTCTAAACCGCTTAGAGAGGGCTGGAAAAGCACTATGAAGTGGTATATAAGTCTAAGTGCTATTGCTAAGTGCTATACCAGAAGATTTATTTTCAGTTTTAACATATGAGTATTTAACATGTTTTCTAATTATGAAAAATAATAATTGTCTATTATTAAACAGATCTGTTAAAACAGAATTTCCAAGAACTCTTGAATTACTCTAAACCAGGATGTTGATGCATGGTTCTCCAATTGCAAAAATCTGTTACAATAAAAATAGTACCGATCTACATGACCTGGGTTTTTAAATCTGGTCTATCTTATAGAGCTGACCTCAATCTTTCAAGTCTGAATGTGTTTCTTCCTCCCTCCTTTTATCTTCATGTGAATTAAGGAGGGACTTAATGGAAGTGTTTTCTCACATTACTTTCTTGGCCCAGGCTCAGGCCCCTTTTATATTACTGTTACCTTGGTAACAGTTCTTCCTCCTATCCTTCAAGGACATTCTCTCTCCCTGCTACAGATGGAATGTACTGTTTATTAATCTATTTCTGAAGAGAGAAGTCAAGTAAACAGGATTGAGGTTTGTATATTATTGTACTTGTTTTTTAATAATATCCAAATTCTTTGAAATTCTGGTTTACCATAATTCATGAACAAATTATTTTGAATAATTTACTCTTAGAAGGGGTGGGTGGGTGAGACGAGCATGAAAAAGAAAGGTCTTAAATATTGCCTCCTGTTATGGAAATATGCTGCCATTGCCCCTTCACTTCTGACATTCAAGAAAATCTGAAAAACTTTCCAAACAAGTGTTTGATAATATGTTTTTTGGAGTTGTAAGATTTAACTGACGCAGTAAGATTTAGCTGAATCCTTTTTATATTGTTTATAGAGTGCCCAGAAGTTTGGGATTGAGCAGCATAAAATTTAAATAAATAAATTTCATGCGTACTGCTCACTTCCCCCAAAATATTCCCATAGATCAGAAGTAAAGCTGAGCAACAATCCATGCATTTCTGGCTTTAAATTCAGAATAACCAAAAAAGACTTCTTTTCAAAAATGTCTTATTCCATTGATGAGTCTGTCAGTGAATATTGTGTATAGGTATTTATTTCAAGACGTCTCATCTTGCAATTTAAATCTTTCTTACTCTTTTTTTTTCTTTGCTATTATATCTTATATTTTCTGTGGTTCTAAACATCCATTGCTTGAGGTTTAAATTAAAAGGGGAGAACTAGTGCATGAGCAGAAAAATGACAGATGAGATGCACATTTAATTCTACGTTGTTGTTGGTTTTTTTGCTTATAGCTTGCTCATCCCCGTGGACATGAACATCTAAAATTCAATTCAGTTTTATTCTTTTAGAGCACAGGTGTCAAACTTGTGGCATCACATTGCAGTCACGTGACATTTCGCAACGTTATTTCCCTCAGCAGAGCTGGGGTGGACGTGGCCTGTGTGTGACATATCTGGCCCGCGGGCCACCAGTTTGGCACCCCTGTTTTAGAGGATCATGTATAAATTGATTGCAGTGTATTTTATACTGACTGCTCAAGATTTCTTCCATTGCTTTATATATCAGATTACCCGTTTTTCAGCAGCAAGATGATTTTTATTTTGTATTCTAGAGAGGAGAAATCGAATTTGAAGTTGTATATGTTGCTCCTGAAGTAGACTCAGACGATGAAAACGTAGAATACGAGGATGAGAGTGGACATCGCTATCGTTTGTATCTTGATGAATTGGAAGAAGGTAGCAATTGTGCTTCTGGTAGAAAAGATGGAAGTGGAGATAAACAGTTACAAGGTAAAGTTTCTTAAAGAAACACAGATAAAGGTCAACTAGATCAGAATAAAATTATTCTGGTTTTTGTATATCTATTTTGGTAAACATTAATTAAAATAAACCCTGCATGTTACTAAATTTATTTGCCTAATTACACTTAGGATTCTCTGTCTTTAGAAAGGTTTTGCCACCTCAGTAATACAACACGATTGATAAATAGCAGAAAGAAGAGTTCATCAGAATGGCAGTAATCATTTCTGTCCTAGTTGTTTGTTTGTTTTTTTAATCTTTCTCTCTCTATATAAATAACCCTTACCAAGAACTCTTAAAAATATATATTCTTAAAGCAGCAGTGAAACACACTTTCTTTTTTTCCAGGAAAGAAAGGTGATGGTCTTTTTAAATGTAGTGCATTGTAATTTCTCTAGGGTGCTGTAACATCAACAGTGCCCTTATATGTCCTCCATAGATTCTCAAAATTAAAGTTATATGTGTATCTCTTTTTTTTCCCTCTTGGGATTTATGCTATCTTAGACAGTTGGTGCTTGGACCAAATATTGGCAACATAGATCATTGTCAAAAAAAAAGTTGCTCCTTTCATTCATTGTTTTTTTTCTTACAGTATTTGATAAGAAAGCAAGTATTGATGGCCATGAAAATGGAGACCTGGGGAATACAATTGAAACTGAAGAGACTGTATCTAAACTAGCCCAGTCTTCTGAGAGCTTAGCCTAACCCCTCTGAATGGGACTAGTATCTCCTTTAAGATGGGTTTCATGGGCTGTTCTATATGATAAATGCCACAGAAAGTTACAATGAAGGACTGTTCATAAGGTAAAGAGACACTGTGTTACCATTGTCCGTAAAACAAATTTGTTTTGGTTGGTTACCTCAGGGCTTCATTATGAACAAGTCTAAATGTGCAAAATGTCCCACTTTTCGAAAAAGTTGCCCATGAAATTTAGCACCAAAGTATTATTTTCCCTCCAAGACTTCTCCTGAGTTCATTTTGGATTGTACCTATCAATGCAAGTATAGAAAGATGCAGAGGAGCTGTAATGCTTGATTCTTCTCACATATAACAAAAACAGATAAAATGGTATCCATTTGCTAATAAAGTAGGCTGCAGCTAACAAATAAGAATGGCTAATGGTTTAAAAATACACCTTGCAGGAAGGTGAAAAGCAAAAACCCCAAACCCACCAAACTTCATAATATTCAAAATAAATATATATTTTGCTTTAAAATGCACATGTAAGATTTTAAATAACGATTAATTATTTATTTGGAAGTAATCTTACTTAGCTCTGAATATTTAGTTTTCTCCTTTCAAATATTCTTGACTGTCAATGCTGGATTTGAATATATTCCTAAAGTATCAAGCAGAATATTACGGTAACTTAAAAAGCAACAACACTAAATGTGAAATGAACTTACTTTACTTAAGTCTGCCCTTAAAAATTGTACAAGTATCCATTTTCTCCGAGCTGAGTAAGGTTGGATTCATATAGTTTTCATCCTAATGCTCAATAACTTTATAATCACTGCACATGTCATATAGGAACTAGCTTGTCTGAGGAAATTCAGTGTTCCATAGATCAGTAATTCTAGTTTATTTCTAAAGTTGTAAAATGTAGCTCACTTAAATTAGCTCTGGGCTGTTCCAAGGCCCATTTTCACCTTTGTCCTGATCATATTGTAGATGACTACAAACTGATCATTTGGTTTCTATTCACCATCTATCCGATTGTATTCTTAGTGATTATTGGAGAGGGGAGATTTTTATAATGGCATGAGGAAAGGCTATTTAAATTTGCTACTAAAATTCTCTGCAAAGGTTCACATGAGATGATTTATTGGGCACCTAAGAGGCAATTTATTGGACACATAGTAAGCAGCACTGCCTCATTGTAAGTTATCAGTTAATGGCTGGTCATCAGTTTATGTGGGGTAATTGGCCATGTAATCATTGCCCAAGTCATCTCCAAAATAAATTGTTGGTAAGCACCAATCATACATTGCAGGCAAGATTATAGTAGCAGTCTTGTCAGAAGCTAACGGTCCATTCCGTGAGTAGAGCCATTGTAGGTGAGGTTCTCTGATGATGATGGGAGATTAATAATCACTACTCAGATTACTAATCAGTAGTCACAAGGCCATCAGTGACTCATGTCATGCTACGTGAAGACGTTTACAGGAGCCATCTGTGAAAAAGGAGAGTCAAGCATACAAATTCTGTATCTTGTGAGGTCTGTGCAGGACGAGCAGAAAAATGATTAAAGCCCTGATACTTCACAGAACTATATTTTTGGTATTATTTTTTTAAAAACTCAAATGTTCCAAAATCTGAAAATGCTCAAGGCATTTTTAGAATATGTTGGTATTAATGGGGTTGTCTTGGCTAAATTCTTGTACTGCTGTGTATGTGTGCGTGTGTGTTTTAGGTACATGTGTGTATACATACCTATGCACCCACATACCCACATATAAATGTATGTGACTTATTAAAACTGCACACTCTCTGTATGCAAATGGTTAAAAACCATGTAGCTTTTTTAAATTATAGGATAAAGCATGAAATGCCTGCTTTCCATTCACTTTCCTGCAGGCAATTGAAATGTAATATTTAAAAATGTATTTTGAGAGTGGAAATAATGTAACAGGAAACTTTGTGTTTTTTTTCTATTGACTGTACATAAATGGAGAACATATAAAAAGGCCTTTAATGTAATGTCAGTTAAACTTATGTTCAATGTTTAAAATGTTGTGTTATGGAACACAGTTAAATATGTCTCTTCTAGGTGCACTATATACATGTTTATAAAGAACTTTAAAATGTAAATACTGTATGCAAATATTTTGCCATTTATAATGTTGCTCATAAAATAACTTTTGTGCATCATTTCACTCACTTGCTCATGGAAGTGTATTTAATTTGCAGTAAATTTTAATTGCTGCCCTAATAATGTCTCACTGTTAAAATTATCTTAACCAGAACACTTATTTCCAAGGCAAGCCAGGATTTTCAGTTAGGCAATGAGACTGTAAAATGTATGAAGTTGCTAAATGTCTATGGAGATTTTCAATTATCCAGGTCATGTGTCCCAAAGGTGCTTTTTTCTAGTTACCACAAGTCCAGTTATCTCTTGAAAAAAGAGCCTTTGGGATATGAAGTTGCATATGAAAAAATGTATTGTTCTATCTTACAGCTAGTCCTCAATTTACAACTGTATTTGAGCCTGCAATTATAGTTGTAAATTGGACCAGTAATTAAGCAGATCACCCTATGACTCTGCCTGATTTTACAACCGTTTTTATGGTGGTCATTAAGCAAACCCCAGTTCACTAATGAGCACTTTTTGCTGGGAACAGGAGTAACTGCTACAAACTAGTAAAAAATTGTAGTCACATGACCTCAGGATTCTGTAAATGGCTCTAAATGTGAGCTGGTTGCCAAGTGCCCAAAATGCGATCACATGACCATGTGTGATCGTTTGTGGCTGTCAGAATTTCAAAAATTTCTCATAAGTAGCTCTGTTGTAACTTTGACCAATGGTCATTAAGTGAGTACTATACTATAGTACTTTTGTACTATTGACTCTTATACTATAGATGTGGAAACTCCATATTACATAGTTATTTTCTTAATTAAAATGTTAGTATAATAAATTTGCATGCCCATCTTTAAATCAGCAGGAAATTGACTACGTAGAAATGCAATTACCAAACATACATTTCTATTATGTTGTAATTTAGTTTCCCCCGCCCCTTCCTGCAAGCAATGTTAATACATCAAACTGTTTTATGGATTCTCTTCCAAATACAGTTACATTTTTAAAAAAAGTAGTACCCTGTTTCCCCCAAAATAAGACATCCCCTGATAAATCAGCCCAATTGGGCTTTTGAGTGCAGGGCAATAAGGCCAAGCGCTTATTTCAGGGTTCAAAAAAATATAAGACAGGGTCTTATTTTCGGGGAAACACGGT
>JANHFM010002331.1:89762-101033 GCA_032468115.1 Grayia smithii
AAGCAAAGCTGGCGGGGGAATTCTGGGAATTGAAGTCCACACATCTTCCAGCGGCCAAGGTTGAGAAACACTGTTCTAGGTATTACCTTTTTCCTGTTCTGTAACCAAGACCGATAAGTTTATTCTTTTAAGAGTTCTCAAATAGATTGATATATCCTGCCTTTTGCATCCTTACAGGATATGCGTTTAAAACAAAAGCAGTTCCCCTAAAATGACCCACTAGATTATTCAGGCCTGTTTTCTTTCACAGATGACACTTAAATGCTTTCTTTTTCGTTATTAATATTTCTAAACTGAATAAACCACTTGGAGCATTTGTTCTAACAAATATGATAAAAGCTACTTGTATCATGCAGGTATAAAGCTTAAATAACTTGTGTCTATGCTTCATTTCACACTGTCTCTTCCTGACTCTGGGTGATGTAGAAAACTAGAGAAAACATAACAACAGACAGCCCAGGCTGAAATAAGAAAACCAACAAAACAAAACAAAACAAAACAGGCCATTGAACAAATCATAAAACAAAACCCAGGCCTGCGTCCAAAGCCAAGTTTTCAAAGCTTTCTGGAACCCCAGGAGAAAGGATGCTATTTTTTATCTCAAAGGGATGCTATTCCAGAGGGTGGGGGCTGTAACAGAGAAGATATACTTCTGAAGAAGGGGTGTGTGTGCTGGAATGCACCCATTCTACAGAAACATGTTGGCTACGCAAAAACTTTTGGAGACAACTAGTCTCTCAGTTACCCAGGCCCTATGCCATACAGGACTTTATAAGTAACTATTCTTCACAAATGAATACCCCGACACTGTCAATGGGAGTCTCTGAGCTTTGTTTTCCATTCTCAAATAGTTATAATTGTTTATAAATTTAAAACCCAGGTGTTCAAAATTGAGAGTATTTACATGCATCTTGAGGGTGAATTTTCTCCTCCCAAATTGAATGACACTGAAAATTTGTAGGATATTATTTTTGAACACATATGAAAAGGGTCTAGTACCACAAAAGAATTTTCAAGACTTCGAAGCTTTTAAAACAACAGTTGGTTTCATATACTACTGTATGTGAAACTCTAATGTGTGTTTTATTTTGGTTTAGTGTTAACCCAATCATAGTTGATACACCTTTAATATAAAACATAATTTAGTACAAATCTGATCATTCTGACTTATTCAAAACATGACTAGATGCAAAGAATAAAGCCAATGTACCTTTCCATTCTTCAAATAGAAGCTTCAAATCAATATAAATATAAAATCAACATAACATTTCTACACAATTATCGAAGAAATAGTGGAATAGAATAATTAAAGAAAGGATGCCAAAGGAGTGACATCTTTTTAAAAATTATTTTAAATAATTTAATTGTTGAATTGTCCCACAGTGAGTTGTCCCTTGGCGAGTTGGCCATGATGAGTTGTTGCATGATGAATTGGCCATGGCAAGTTGACCATGAATTGGCTGTGCCGAATTGTCCCATTTCGACTTCTAACTCCCAGCAGTCCTAATCAACACGGCCAACAACTCAGCTCTGTTTTTCATAATTCATTAAGGATTTTTAGTGTAACTAATTTCATTGTGTACCAATATAACACTTCAGTAGGTTAGTGATTACAGTAGCTATTCTGACTAACTTACTAAATGAACTGCCCTTTTCACTTAAAAGGGGGGCATAGTGGTACTTTTAAGACTAATTAAGGCTATTTTTAAGACTGATTCATTATGAAATAGCCAATAGCATACTTTACATCCTCCATTAAACTCCATTTGGGAGTTTAGCAAGGAATGTTGTAGACTGGGTTATTATATCAATACTCCAAAAATAGTGTAGGGAAGTAGGATAAAGTTTGCACATTTTAGCCGTGATAAGTTAAACAGGAAGGACCACCATACAGTCTATGGTATTTAGATTATGGGCTGGGAACAATCTAAGGTCAGCACTGTGATCACAGAAGAATGTCTGAGTTGCCAGGATGTTTTTCAAGTGACAAAATGTCCTAGAAACCCCAGTTCCTTTGTCTCTGGAGAAGAGCATATAAACTGCAATAATTTCCGCATCTCCACTTTAAAAACTTAGGAGTGTTAGATAATGTGTGCTAAAACCTAACAATTTTAAAAGATGGAGGGCAAAGGAGGAAAGAAACTGCTCTATTTTGGGGCACTTATCTATAATTCATCTCACAAGTATAAAGGAAAGACACAAAGACACTACGCATTTCATTTTTTCTAGGGATGCAAAATTATTGTACTGTATTTCTTCTCTCAGGGAACTGTCAGATGAATGCACTGAAGTGCAATCCACCAGTTCTTGAGCTGGCAGAAAAGTATTCCAGCACAAAATTTGCTGCCTTGATTGCCAAACTCCCCCCCCCCCTTTTTAAAAAATCACAGTAATGAATACAATGAACAATGCCTTACTCTCACAAATTCAGGAAAACGATTGGTAGAAATACCTGGCTTCTCACCAATATCACTGTTTATAGGCAAAAAAGTGACCATCTCACTCTCCATACTGTGGGGATGATAAAATAACAGAACAGTATGAACTTGTAATGTATCCAATAGTGACAGAACTAGCCACACAAAGCAGACACAATCACCCTCTAAGCAGCACAAGACTAGCACAAGACTCCCCTTGGCTAGGCATTTCGCCATCCTTTGTGTTGCTTGGTTGCTTTAGGTTCCTAGCACACACTGGAAGGCCGTACTGTACCTGATGGTCAATGTGTTTTTGATGCCTTCTTCGCAATCATAAAGCCATAGGTACAGGAGTGGGTATTACACTAATGGATCAACTGCAATGAGGCATGTAGATTTGTTTCCGTAGCTGACCTGATGCCCTCAGAATGCAACTATAGTCCTGCATCTGAAAATAAATTACTGTGGTCACTAGGATCTAGTGCAGGGGTGTCAAACTCATGTCGTCATAGTGTCATAATGTGACGTATTATGGCTTTTTCCCCCTTCACTAAACTGGGATTGGGCGTGGCAAGCATGTGACACATCTGGCCCACAGGGTGCAAGTTCGACAGCCCTGATCTAGTGGAAGGGTAGAAGAATTGTCATGAAGAGGAATATCCCAACTTCTATCTTGAAGAATAACATTGCAATAGCCTTCAGTGGCACCCTTTGACTATATTATTGGGGTTGTTTTGTTTTTAACAATTTTATCTGAAATCACAGTTGCTGGGAGTGGGGTGACATATAAATAAATAGTAATGGACCACAATTCTAATAATTCCAGGCAGTGTGGAAAAGCTGAGTTAATTGGGGGTTTGCAGGATTTGTAATGCAAGACTCCTAGATGGAGGGCATGGATTTGGAAGAGGTTATTTGAAGTTGGGGTAAATTCTCCCAAATAGGTCTTGTACAGTAGGACATGTACCACTTTCTAACTGAAAGTTTTTACTTGAGGACAGTTCATTGTTTAAGGGAACAGAGGAAGTGTTTTCTGAGGCATTTTAGGATGAAATTCTAGAAATGTTTAAAGTTGAATTAATCCATCAAACTGCACTGTAAGAGGTGGGAATCGCTGGCTAAGCAGCAAGGAAGCAAAGGACATTGCAAATATATGTTCTATCCACCCTAATTGGCTGGGTTCACCACTTGGTGGGTGAAATGCTGCTGGCTCTATCTGGCTTGCGGAAGCCAGTAGTGCCGGTGGCGGGTGGTTCTGAGAGCCGGTAGTGCTGGCGGCGGGAGGCTCCGTCCCCCCCCCCCAACCAGGACATCATCAAATCCAGGTTTTGACCATCTGTGCATGCAGAAGGCTTTATGCATGGGCAGATGATGGCGCGCACGCTGACGACAGCGAGCCAACATCAGCGAGCTGGTAGGACAGGTAAGTACATTTTACTCCTGGTTACATGCGCAGATGGTCAAAACCAGGACGTGATGACATCCCGGTTGGGGGGGTGGAGCCTCCCACCACTGGGTCTCAGAACCACCCACCCCTGGTACTACCGGCTCCCGTGAGCCAGATAGAACCGACAGCATTTCACCCCTGGTTCACACCTCATATTAATATACACACCACAGTTTATAAACCATAGTATGCTGCTTATGGCACAATAATAATACCCCAAACCATAATATTTTACCTCAGTATGACTTGTTTGTTTTGGTTTAGCATAATGTGTGGAGTAAAGCAAATTGGTACCACAGTTAAAATTTGGTCTGCTCATAAGCAAGCTATATTTAATGAGTTGCACCAAGGTGTATGTGATGGCAGTTATGGTGATTCAGTGAGAATCTGTCACCCTCTCAAATGCTTCTAAGTGCAGAGATATGCCCAATAATTTGCATTTCAGGCAGAAGGTGCCCTAAGACAAGGCTTGGCTGGCTGGTGTGATAGACCAATGCATCTTGATGGTTTCTGTTGAGAGCAGCTATCAAATGCCCTGAATTTCTCAATAAAAATAGTAGTTATAAACTATTATACACCTTAACCAGTTGGGTACTCAGTAGAATAGTATGTGGTCTTACTAAAGGGAACTGCATTGTAAGAATACAAATCCATACATACTTGGACAAAAAATAAGTATTTCTGATTTCAGCAGAGTTTATTTCCAGGGAAGATGACGTAAGAGTCTAAAACTCCACTTTCAAATTGGTTACTTTCCTGAATTTTAAAGCTTTAATTCAGAAATATTTAAGGCCCATAATATTTTCACCAGACAGAAATGTCATACATTGCTGTGTATGTTGTTACGTTATAGAGAGAAAAACTGCATGCTAATTTTGAACACTGTTTTTCTTTATTTGCTTAGAAGTAGCAATAACAATGACTAATTCTGCTCTTCCATAAAAATTCAAGTCTGGAAGAAGGATCAGTATAGCTGGAACAATTATGTGTTTTAATTTCAGCTTGGCTCTCAGAAGATGATTTGAGTTAAATTTTGTCTGTGAGCATCTCACCAATTTTGTCAGGACTTGAAAGCTAAGTGGTGCTGCCTTGATTAGTACTTGGATGGAAGACTGTATGAGAATACAAAGGCTGGAATTAAAAAAAAAATAACCCAGAAAAAGACAGTACAGTATAAAAGCATGTTGGTACTGCTGCTAAAAAAAATGGAACAGTGATATCCAGTGGGAGGCAAACAGTATTCAAAAACATTTTTTCCTTAGCTTTGTTTAGGAAATTGATAGCTATAAGCAAATTTCAAGCATTAAAATGAAGAGGTTGTTTTGACTCTTAAAGGTGAACTGCTTATTAACCAAAGTTTTCATGATGATAAATGTGTTCATCTTTCAGGTGACACAGCACTCTTCATGGCTGGCTGAAATTAGAAACTCTGGTGCTTCTGAAACAGCACTGTTCGACAATGACAAACTTTCCCAGTCAGGAAGTTTGGTTCCCACGAAAAGAAATCAAGGCAGTGATTACAAAAGCTTTCCATTTAAACTTATATTGACTTTACTTGGCAGATTTCTATAAGACCACCATTGCGGTATAGCCATAGATACTGAAGTGATGTTGGGATTATGTTTATTTATTAATAGTATTTATATGCCGCCCATCTCCCAAAGGACTCGGGGCGATTTTTTAGTTATATTTATTAGTTATATTTACATAAGAGAAACCATACAATAAAGTTACATAAGACAAACCATACAATAAACATTTTAAAACAATGAAAAACAAAATTAAAAACAGCATTAAAATTAATCAACCCCCCTCATTATGTCAGCCAGGATGTAGAAAACAGCAGAATCTAGATGGGGGTGGGGCCAGTCAGAGGTGATATTTACTGGTTCACCGAACTACTCAAAATTTCCACTACTGGTTCTCCAGAACTGGTCAGAACCTGCTGAAACCCACCTGATGCGGCCCTCAATGAAATTGAGTTTGACACCTCTGGACACCTCTGGACTAGAAGACCTCCTGCATTTCTTCCATCTGTGAGTTGCACTATGAACAACTCACTCCTACCGGTGCACTCCGACCTTTCTCATTTATCAGCCAGAAGACTCAAATCCAGGAAGCCCCCATTGGCACTTGCCCAACATTTGCCCAACAACTTTAACCTCAATTCCTTTGGGAAACCAAATGGGTCACTAAACACCCAGGAATAAGTAGACCTATAAATGACCCCACAAAAAAAGATGCCAGGCTTTGAATTACCACGTCAGCACTGGACAATCCTGAATAGGATTTGCATCTCACACGGCATCTGCCAGGACTCTGTATAAATGGGGCATAGCATCCTCCCCTCAGTGTGACTGTGGGGTCCCATGTCATCAAACTGTAGATCACGTCGTGACTGGCTGTAAGCTGAGGCCATATCTGATATCTGATTTTTTTTTCATATAAACAATGCTATTCTTCAATGGTTAGATGGTCTAGACATTGATATTTGAACATAAATTTTTTAACATTTATATTTTATTGTTCTTTACTAATTTATATGAAATATCAATACATATTGCTAATCCATGTATGATATGCCATATACTAAATCAGGGGTGGGAAAGTATGCTCTTTTATGACTTGTGAGATGTGGTGGTGCAGTGGTTAGAATGCAGTACTGCTGGCTGCTGGCTGCTGGCTGCTGGCTGCTGGCTGCCTGCAATTTGGCAGTTCGAATCTCACTAGGCTCGTTGACTCAGACTTCCATCCTTCTGAGGTGGGTAAAATGAGGATCCAGATGGTTGGGGGCAAGAGGCTGACTCTGTAAACTGCTTAGAGAGGGCTAGAAAGCACTGGAAAGGAGTATATAAGTACTAATGCTAGTGCTAGTGCAGTGATGGCAAACCTTTTAGACACTGAGTGCCCAAACTGCATGTGCACACATGCCCAAACTGAAAGGTGTATGTATATGTGCGTGCTCCAACATGCATGTGTATGCATGGACATGCGCATGTGCAGCAAAGACCCAAAGATCAGCTGGCTGGCAGGAGGCAGGGCATCCCAACACTGGCAGCGTGGCAAGAGGTAAGATCTTTCATCATTTGAAGGGAAACAGAAGCTCACAAAAGAAATGCCACGGAGCTCTGACCTGGGGCTCTGCATGCCACCTCTGGCACATGTGCCATAGGTTCACCATCACGGTGCTAGTGGTATTGTGGACTTCAACTCCCAGAATTCTTCAACTCTGGGAGTTGAAGTCCACAAGTCATAAAGAGGCAAATATGAGTTGAACTGGCTACTAGTTAGCTTCTAGATTCAGTTCAGGTTTCTGGTTACCCTGTATAAAGCCTCTAATGTAGGAGCTGGATATCTGAGAGATCATCTGATACTTTCAGCTCTTTCTATTTGATTGGACATGTTTGGCATTCTCTGGATCTCTTTAATTGAACAATGTCATTTAATGCAGGGGTCTCCAACCTTGGCAAGTTGTGGCAAAGCTGGCTGAGGAATTCTTGGAGTCGAAGTCCACAAGTTTCAAAGTTGCCAAAGATGGAGACCCCAGATCTAATGGGATTTGGGAAGTAGTCTTCTCTCTTCTCTCTCTCTCGGAGCTGAAGAAGCTTCTTGGATGAGAAGTGAAACGTTTTCAAAGAAAAACCAGAAAGTCCAGCTGCCCCTTGAAAAAGCACCTGTGAGAAACAACCTTCTCTCTTGCTGCGGTTCCCTTCTGGGACAGCATCCCTTCAGGGTTCTCTATGGCTCCTTTCATAGAAATAGAAACTTCCTTTAAAAAGTTATTAAATACGTTTTGCGGCCAGATATTGGGTTAGGGTGAGGAGTAAACATTTCATAGGATTTTTTTCTGTTAAATTTAGATGGTTGCTTTTCTGGGTGTTTTTTTGCTTCCCCCTCCCCCTCTTCTGTTCATGTTTTCTTCTGTATTTTTATTCCTATATGCTGCCCGGAGCAATCATGGAAGTTTTGGTCTCATAAATCAGTTAGATGATCAGCTGCATTAAGCAACTTATTTCCTGAGCTGTTGCATTCGAATGGACCATCATCATAAGTCTGGTGCTGAGGTAGCTAAGAGCTGGCACATGCATTTGCTTTCTTCCCTCTTCTCCCCTTGTCTTCCCACGTCTTTGTCAATCTTATGGATGCTGCTTTGGCTTAATTTTTTCAGGAGCAGAGTAAAAATGCACAGCAACATTTGAATAAAATGATGGTCCCGAGTACTGCTGGCTGAGTGAATTTGATGGGAATAAGCAGATGGAAGATTCCCACATGGCCAGGAGATGCAGTTTAGGACAAGATTATTCCTGATTAGTCATTATTTGGTTATATTGGTTTGGTCTGGTTCAATTCTAATACTGATCTTACATGGGCTTAAAATGTATCTGTCAGGTTTAGAAGGGCTCTGACTGGCTCCCAGGATAAATATGAGTCTTCCCTGTAATTCTAAACCCTGTTTAGATGTAGACTTAGCGACTGGTCTTGATTTTCTCAAATGGATCAGCTATTTATAAGAATCATCAGGTACTTTGAAGAAGTAGGAAGAAAGGGCTCAGCTGATCTTTCCTCCATCCTTCCAGTCAAGTAAAGAGGACCAGCAAAAGAAAGACTTACCACACATTACTGGTAAATAATTCAGTGGGAGAGATTTGATTCTGAGACCACTGAAGGAGCATGATGATTGGCATGAAATGGACAAATATACGTAGGAAAAGAGAAAATCCTGAAAAGGACAAGGATTATGTGGCTGAAATGGGCCTATTAAACCATCAAACAATTTATAGTTCCTGGCTTCTCTTGTCATACTTGAATGTTGAGAGTAGAGGGAAAAATCAAAGTGAACTTGAGCTTTTTACGCCAAAAAGCAAATATGATTTTATTGGCATAAATGATGGTCCGATTCTAATGTTTAGAATATACAACCGAAGGGTCTAATTTAGTTGAAAAGGATAAGGACATTTTACAGTTTAACAGACTTGGAAGGGACCTTGGAGATCTCCTAGGAGGAGACCCTTTCCCATTCCAGACAAATGGCTGTCCAAACTCTTCTTAAGAACCTCCGTTGACGAGCACCCACAACTCCAGGAGACAAGCCATGGGTTAATTGTTCTCGCTGTCAGGAAATTTCTCCTTAGTTCTAGGTGGGTGCAGCTTTCTTCAGCTTCCATCTGTTACTTGTTGTTCTGGTGCTTTGGCAAATAGGTTAACATCCTCCTCTCTGTGACAGCCTCTTAGATATTGGAAGACTGATATCATGCCATCCCTTCTCTTTATTAGGCTACTTATTCCCAATTCCTGCAATTGTTCAACATATGTTTTATCCCCCAGTCCTCTAATCATATTTATTGCTCCTCTTTGCACTCTTTCTACAGTTTCAACATTTTTTTTGTATTATGACCAAAACTGGATGCAGTATTCTGTGTGGTCTTACCAGTGCAGTGCAGTATACCACTTCACATGATCTTGATTCTATCCCTCTGTTGATGCAGCCTATGATTGCATTGGCTTTTTTGGCAGCTGCAGCACAGTGCTGGCTCATACTTAAGTTGTTGTCCATTAGGACTCTATGAAGTTTGACTTACATCCCATCCTTCCTCTTAGCAGCCTGTTCCAACTTTTCCCCACCACAATCCTGTGAGGAGGGGGGGAAGATGCCTGACAAACCACAGGAGTTCTCCGAGCCTCTCCATAGTGCTTAGTTCCTAGTCTCCTAATTTTTGCTCTTCTGTGGATTGATTCCATTTTCTCTAATTCCTTCTTAAAACAAGTTCCCCCGGACTTGGATACAGTCCTGGAGTTGGGATTTGTTGAAATCAAAATTGTCTGGTGGAACACAGAACTGATTGTTTGAAAACATTGAGTTAAAATATGAGTGGAGGAGTCAAAAATGCTTTTTTAAAAAACAATTTGCTGACTTTGCAGAGCATAAAGTACAGCGGTTCTTTTCATTTTTATTCTGAACTATGCAGATGAGCCTTTTTCTGGTTATTGGTCTTTGTATCCTTCATTGACCTCAACTCCTTCTGAGCTTTTGCTTTACGCATGCCTGCTCTACAGTCCCGAGCTATTTCCTGTTTGCAATCTTGCATCTTTCTGCCTCTTTGCTGTGTCTTTTTGAGTTAAGCTACATTTAGCATTAATTTCACTTAACATCAAGAGCGCAAACTTTTTACAACCAATTTTTCCTCCTGCATCCTCATCCATCTTCTCCATTGCTTTTAATATTAAGCCAAGGAGGGTTAGTTATTTTTTTCAACCTCTGAAAAGTTTCAACAAAGAAAGTAAGCCATACCCCAGAAGACCCACGCTTCACAATGTTTGTCTTCCAACAGATATCTGATCATTGAAGTCCACCTCGGCGTTTATTTAGGTCTCTGAAGAATCTACAGTTTGCTTTTGAAAAGCCTAATCCAATGTTTCTCCATAGTGAGATATACAATACTCCTCATAAACAACAATAGTGCTTTTATGCATCCTCCATTTGTTTCAGCCCAGATGGTCTCTATGGTATCCTCATTTTTATTCATTTGGTTCTGGAGTAGGTTATTTGTAGCAAGTATTCTAGCCTTGAGGTAAGAAGACTGAATAAGATAGCAGAGGACTCCTCCGATACCTGAAAAACTGTTACAGAGAAGAAGTATAAAACCTCTTCTCTATTATTTCAGAGTGCAGGATGTGGAATAATGGATTTATGTTACAGAAAGACAGATTGCAGTCGACTGTTATTTTTAAAAAAGTCCTTGAGCAGTTCATCAGTGGAAGAAATAAGTCAGAAAAGCTTTCATTCTCTCACTGGACATGTTCAAGAAGACCAGACAGCCCTTTGTTGGAGACCATATAACTGTCTTGTTTTCAAGCTGCTCATTGATTGATTTCTTCATGTTTGTTCTAGAAATCCCCCAATAATTGATTTAAGACTGATGGGTCTGTAGTTTACTGGATCCTCTTTTCAACAAGGGGGACAACATTTTTCCTCCAGACATTTGGTACTTCATCCATTTTCCAGAACTTCTCATGCATGAAGCTTCTGTCAGTCTATCAAGTAGTTCCTTCAGCCGGAGAATAATATTTACTCAAAGTAAACAAAAATCCCCTTTCCATCAATCTCAGGCTTCAGTTCTCCCCCTGGAAGCAGAGAATTGCAAAGTTGAAACAGGCCATTCAGGTTTTCAAAAAGGCCTGTGGAAAGCTTCAACAGAATGGTCTGTGCTGTGCAGGTCACACAAACTGCTTTGCTGAACCATAGAGGCCACCCAAGTCACATCAGGGAATCAATTCTAGTGGCGTCAAGTGCTACGGAAGACAGTTCCCCTCATCCTACCTCCCCAGCACGGGCTGAAATATTCCAGATTGAGCAGCTGCAGGAGTACCAAGCATGCACTAAAGCAGTGTTTCTCACCCTTGGCCACT
>JANHFM010002331.1:102673-113084 GCA_032468115.1 Grayia smithii
ACCCCCCTCCCCCGTAGCCTCGTAGCCGTGAAAGCGCGGGAAAAAAACCCAGCGAGGAAGGGTTCCGCTCTGCCGCGCCTATCAGCCGGCCGATTGAGAGGCTTCCCCTCATCCTCCGCCTTCGAGGAAAGGAGTTGTCGGAAAGGCGCGCGGGGCTTCCCGCTGCCACGAGTCCCAATGCAAGGGACGCAAGTCACGCCGGGAGAAATATAGAGCCTGGGATTGTGAGCCGCTTGGGCGTCCTTAACAATTCCAACGACTCCTCCCCGCGCGGAGCGTGGCTTATGGGAGTGATAGTCTAATCTAGCCCATTTTGGAAAGCAAAGGGCCAGCGAGAAAGACCGCAAATTAGCCCGTCGGTCGGTTTCAAGATGCCGGCTTTCGTTCGCGACGTCTTTGCCTGGAAAGTCTCCTTCAACGGAAGCATTTGGGACGGATATTATAACCCAAGAGGGGACAACTCGCCTTGCAAGGCCAAAGCTGGCCAGGACGCCCCGCTGCCTTTTCCGAAGCCCGGATGGAAGGGCCCAGCAGCTTTGGCTGCTCGGCTTCGGATTCATTGGCCGCGGGGGAGTTTTTGCCACCCGGTTCACTTCCCCGGAGAGCGTTGCTCCGCTCGCCTTGGCTGTGGAAATGTCGGAGAAAGGAAAAGCCGATATGGTCCCGGATCTTCGGTCAGGGCGCGCGGCCTGCGCTCCTTTCTCGGGGCGGGCAGGCGCCAGCGGAACCTTTTAAAAACGTCGCGGCCTCCAACGGGTCGAAGGGCTGTTTGCCGGAGCCGGTCAGAGCTGAGAAGGCTGCACGGATAAGGGAAACTGGCCTGGGAATGGCTCGGTCGAAAAGGCCACCCACTTGCGCCTCTGGAGAAGGAAGGCGACCATATATCATTGCCTAACAATTCCAAACGACCGAAGGCAGCGAAGAATTTCCCACTCTAAATCAAGTTTATTTTCTCGTTGACAAGAGTTAGCAGATTAAACGCCCAGAATACACGAAACGTCCAAGGGACGTCCAAGAAAATCGCACATTAAATACTATAAGCAAGGGAAAACAGATCGTTGAACCTGATTGCGATTTAAGCCATATTTTGCGCCTTCGGCTTCAGAGTGCCACAAGACTGTTGTTTTTCCCTGCACGCATCTAACAACTTTCATCGTCTGGAAACCGGGGGACCCCGAATCTCCGGGAAAGACCGTGATTGTCGACTTTTACAGGATTCATTAGATCCAATATTACCGTAATGAGCGACCAAGAATAGATTTTTGAAGAGCCTTGACTTCTATCCCAAATGTACAGATTCTCAAGGACCACGGGGCCGAGTTCCAGTTGACTGCTGCCTCTTGGGCGGTAGGCTGCCCTTTCTTCAGAGCAAATGCCTGCAGGGTCCTACTTTGATTTCTTTTTTGGGAAAAATTAGGCATTAGGAATCACGAGCATTTTGAGGGGGCGTTTCACGAGGTGGACGTCCAAAGTCACGGGACTCTTCCCATATTTAGCCCAAGCAGAAAAACCCTTGTTGGTTACAAGGAGACAGTGAAATGAAAGCGACAAGAGACTTGTTCATTTCAAAACAGATTTTTTGGGGGAAAGGAAAGCCTTTCCCCCCCCAAATTTCTGTGGCGAATAGAAGGAAAAAGGTATTTCGGAAAGGAACAGATTATATTTACGAGGTTCTGAAAAAGAAAGAGCGCTCTCTCGAAAGTCGGCTAAACATTTTCCGCGTTGGCTTTCCCGCGGTTAAGCTGCTTGCAGCTGCTATTTTTCGGAAGGGCCGAAGCTAATAATTTGGATTCGGATGCAGTGTTAAGTGCCTGGAAAACTAAATCGGAGAAACGCTTTCAAATTGGACTTTGTCAGCGAACAAACAAGGCTCGACCAATCTCTACGTCAACAATGCTTTCCTCTCGAAAGTCAAGTGAGAGGGCAACTGGAAGGATTCCCAGTCATGGAGAAAACGATTACCAATGGCTACTAACTGTGATGGCCAGTACAGTCTGATGCCCTCCCTATCCCAACATGTTGCAGGCGGTCTTCCTTTGGAAACTACAACTTGTTGGGCCACTGGCCCTGATCTGGGGGTTCTGATTAGAAAAATGTAGGAAGGTCATCTGATCCACTGCTACCCAGAAAAGGGGGAAAGCACATTATTACAAGCCGAGAAATTTGTTCAGTCTTAAGATCTTTCCCTTCCAGAATCCTTCCATTCCGATGTTCAGGTTATCTCAGTCACATGTCTACTTCTTTTACTCTGAAAATGCACTGCAGGTTACAGCCCTTAATGTCATAATGTCTGTGCTCCAGAATTCTAAAACACTTGGTTTTCAAAGCAGCCACTGAAAATATTCCAATGCAAAATCCGCTGGAATTCTCCAAGGTAGTAGGTAATGAAAATGGAGCATTTTCTCGGTGAAGACCCTTTGTTCTGACTTTACAAGTAAGTATTCTTCAAAATAGAATAATGGCAATGGGTAATTTTGTTGATATTTATATAAAGTAAGCCAGTGGAGAGAAATCTAAGATTATTGCAGAGGGTTAGGGAACAAGCAAATGAACACATTACCTTCACATTTTTTCATTTTATGGAGAAAATTGATTTCAGTTTCCGGAAGATTTAAACCAAATTTATTTTAAACGATTTCTTGGGAAGCAGAAGTTAGAAGTCTTTTCCTTGATATTTGCCATTCCAGACATCTTAGAAGGCAGCGCGAACACCCCCATTTCTTAGTTAATGCGGCACTTCATTTCTGAACAAAAGGAGAGGAGGGGAAGCGAAACAGGTGCAATTTTCTTCTAAATCCTCTTTTAATCCTATTTTATCCTAACAGGTTTAGAATTAAACAGTATTTTTCTGTCACTGTGAACAACAACAATAGCAACATTAGGCCTGCTCAGGACGAATTTATTCTATGAAACACACCCTGTCTAAAGAGGTATATTAGGTGCACAATCTTGTTCTAATCGCACGGATTAAAGGTTGTTCAAAAGATTAAAAATGGGAGTTTCCTTGTTTTTTAACAAAAGTCCCTAAAGGATATCCACCTAGCGATTTATAGTCAGTCATATCCTATCACGAATACAGACAGTATAGGAACGTCTGTATGACCAGAAAACGCGGGTCTAAATGAAGACGCAGTTCCATTTCTCACAATGGGTTACGCAGTATGAGGAAGAGGTTTTCCTAATAGAAAACCGAATGCCCTGGGCAGGGGTATCAAAAGTCTGCAAAGCAGGTTAGCCGGGCTTTAGAAACCCTCGAAAAATTTCTAACACGTATGCAGAATCATACGAGGTCAGAGAGATTTACTGGCCCGGTACTAAAGCCCGATACGATACCATTACCTTCTTCTATGCATATGGCTATGTATACGGACCTATCGAAAAATAATGAGGGGGGCCGTAAATGTGGCAGAAGCTTTTGCGGACAAATTCCACAATTGCTTAAAATCATAATTGACGTAGATGAATTTCGGATGCCACCGGGCTCTGGTTTACTTAGCTGCTTTCGCTATCCGAGCGAGCGCTCTGAATACACTTTTCTAAGCTGAAAGCTAACAGATAGTTGCAAGTTAAGAATCTTTAATTCCGCCTCTACCAATCGTGGCGGTGAATCTACTCGGATCCCGTGGGCATCCAGAAAGGTTTACACCAGCGATTTGGCAGGCCTTTCCAAAAGTCCGTTTAGGATTTGCCTTCGGAGTTGTCCGCAGGAAGAAATCGAGCCCATAGTCGATCCTACGCAAAGGAATCCAACTGACTGCACACAAAGAAGTGGAAGAAACGAAATCCTTCGCCAAGATCACCAACCCCATTGCAATCCGGGCATTTTAAAAGGGGTGACTACTGTACCCTCCCCCGCACTCATCCATTCCGGGAAAGAGGAAGCTATTGGCCGACAGCGCGAAGAAACCCCGAGGCGAATAGGACCAGTACCAGGCCAGTCTTCCCCCCACGCAACCTTACCCTTTGGAGGGAAGCGCCCGTCCAGCGACCTACCTGGTGGTAAGGACTGTAGGCTGCTGCGAAGTAAGGCTGAGGAGGACCGTAGACTTGGTACATAACATCCAGACAGCTCATGGCGAATAGCGGCTGGGGCTGGCGCCGCAAAGCGGGCTAGGAAGCCAAGCCAAGGAGCGGCTTCTTCATGAGGCTGCCCGGGAAGCAGCCGAGGCCCTCGGCCGCTAGGAAAAGGTGAAGCCGCCCTGGGAAAGACGCGTGCTTTCCTCTCCCTCCTTCGATGCGCCCGCAACAGCCCACCAGCTCAGGACCCAAAGGCGCGGCGGGCGCCCGTCGGGAGGCATTTAAACGGCAGGGCCGGCGTCAAGCGGAGGCGGAGACGGGCCAGCCCGAGGGACCAATGGGGAAGCCGCGTGCGTGCGCGCCCCGGACGCCCTAGTGCGCCGCGGCCACTCGTGCTGCGCTGCTTTGGGCTGTTGCGAGTGGGGAACTGGTCCGGCGGTGCTGAATTTCTCGGACTTCCCTGTAGAATAACAGCGGCGGCATCGTCTCTTGGAGGCTTCGTCGAGGATCGCTTGGTTGCATCCCTGGTCCTCCAACTCATGGACTCCTCAGAAAGGTCCAAAATCTGGAAATGCAGTGAGAGAGCAGGGGCGAATCAGCGCTGGGTGTCGACTTATCCACTTCTTCGTTCCATACGAGGAAGACAATTTTTCTGGGTGCCTTTTGCCTTGATACATTCAGATTGAAAATGCATGGACGTTGGAAAGGGATTGAGGGCGGTGGAACCTGCCTATCCTCTTTTTCCCACTTGTATGGCTGGGATCCCTTCCTAGTTCTGGTTAGTTAATAGATTGGCTTTGTTCCCCTAACTGGGGTATTGCGGTTCTAATGCACTCTGTACCATAAGGTTAACCGCATAACCTTGGTTTGTACAAAGTGAAGCTTTCTTTGTGGATCTGTGCATAGTACAAATAGAATTGGTGATTAACTGGTCCTTGGCTGGCAGAAGAATTTAAGATGCTAATTTAGCATCTTAATCCAGAAGAGACCCAACTTTGGAAGTTTCTACTATTTTTTGCTCTTATCCTCTGTTTCTTACACATCCTCTCTTGTTGAAATGAGGAATCTGAAAGTTACACACATCTTTTGTGACATTTAGGTTATTTTTTCCTTTTCTAATAAACTAATGTGATTCTTTTTGTTCTACTCAAATCAGGAAATTATGAAATCATGAACTAACATTATTGTAATATACTAACGCTGATAAATTAGATATACTAATGTTAGTTTATGTATTTCAAAATCTGTTCTGATTTTAAAATGTATATGTGTGATGTGTAGATATGTATATGCAATAAACCCAACACTAAATACGGTATTTCCCCCCCCCCCTTTCATTTCCATATTCATCTACTGGAATACGATATGATTTATATGACTTTCCATGTCCTCAGTTCTTTGGCATTTTAAAGCCAATGAGTTATAGCAGCAATACTAATTAAGAATTAAAAAAGTAGCCTTGTAGAAATGAAATTAACAGGAAGGCATATAATTGTGAATAGAACATGTTCACTTTGCCAACTTAGGACAGAGATGGGAGGCTGACCCAGGATATGGGTATCTACCTCACACCAATTGTAAACAAACCAGAAAGAACTGATCAAATTAACTTCACACCAGAGTCAATGCAAAAAATAAAATCAATTCATAATAAGTCATGTATATCTTCTCCCTCTCCCTCTCTCTCTCTCTCTCTCTCTCTCTTTCTCTTTCTCTCCCCCCCCCCCCCACACACATACACACTTCTGTATATGTAGAATAGCATATCCTTACTGTATTTCAGAGAGGCATCTCAGTATGTAGCAGCACCTGGTCAATCTTGTCTCAGTTTGGATGCTAAGCTGACTTGGGCCTGGTTAATACTTTTTTCCCCACTAGCACCCTGGAGTATTCTAGAATCAATCCAGTCATTGTTGTGCCAAAATAAGTAGTAAGGACAGACGTTCTATCACTTCCATACAGCAATAACTGAGTGATGGAATGAAGATGTTATAAATCTTTGGTAGGGAAATGACCTTGGATGTGAGATCCCTTGAGAATTTCAGGACTGCAGACTAGACTGGAAAGTTGAGAAAACATATTGGAAGAAAGAAATAGCAAACCATTTCCATAATGTTGCCAAGAAAAGGGCATTATTCATATAATCCTGGAAGTTCACTTTAACTTGAGAATGTCTTTTTTTACTGCGAGGGATAGGTTACGACAGGCAATAGAGGGGCAGAAAGGAATAACCGCTGTCTCAGACAAAGGCTCATGCTTTCTATTAAGAATCTAAGCAAATGTTTCCCTTCAAATGAAAGAGTCAATATTGACATCCACTATGAAATTCATATCATGAGCAAGGAGAAGTGATGACCACATTTTGGCTTATCCTAAAGATGGCCATCCAAAGATGTAGTGATGGGCACATCATTCGGTAAGATTAGGTAATCCAATGAAGAACCTTGCATCCACATCTAGTTTTCAGATATGGAAATTCAGCATTAGGAATCAACCTAGATGAATGTAAAACCAGCATTCTGGATCAAAGGCAGGGAGCCACTGCCAAACTCCAGCATTTGACAAGAGGAGGCACTTCTGATCCTCAACTCACCCTAGCTAGATTCTCCATTCAGGAATAGGATTTGGTTGCTGGTGAAAGATTTCCTTCTCCTCTCCCCATGAGCATCATATCCCACCTATTACAGAGACCCTTTCTTCATTAAACAAAATAAGAGGTGGTAACTGATGCAATAGCTTAATATCTGTTATGGAGGTACCTTGTAATGGCTGCTATTTCTGGCAAATGGCCATCATCATTGACTGTGTTTTTCTTATGATCAACTTAGCTGATGGTCCTCCTTGCTTGAATATATATGGTTGCTGACATCAGGAAGTAGGAGTTGCTACTGGTTGTTTTCTAGCTAGGAATTGGAAAGAAGAATGTGTTCACCTATGTATTTAGCCAAAGATTTCCTGGCAGCTGGCCTTGTAGAGTCACTTCTCCCAAATGAGCTGGAAGGCAGCGTGATGACATTTGAAATAGTGTTAGCATGACTTGCAAACATCGGCAAGGTACACAAGCTGAAGCAGGAAAACATTCCTAATTGTCATTAAAATGTTTCGGATGCATGTGAAGTTCAGAATCCAGGAAAACGTATTTACATTTATCAAATTTTATACTGTATAGAATAGGACCTTAAAAAGATGTTAAAGAAATGTCCAGTTCTTTCAGCTTGATCACAAGTCTACTTATTTTACATTGTAATATGACACATTTTAATTCATAGAATTTACCTCCAAATCAGTTTATTGCTTTATCACGGCATAGAGATACCTCTTATTAACTGTATAATTTTAATGAACCACACATCAGCATATGAAATTGGTTTGTAATTTTCTTCATTCAGACAGTAACATTTTAATTGGACATGCTGTTTTTTTAAAAATGTAAATACGGTACTCTTTTAACAACACACATGCTTCTCTGTTTCCCAAGCTTTTGTGTCCCTTTCTAAAAGCTGGATTTGGTGGATGTGATTCAAGTTAGATTACTGTAATGTGCTCTGGGTGGAGATATTCTTGTTGACTGCATGGCTATTTGCTAAGTGCACAAGCTGATAATTTGCCTCTTGGTTGAATTTCCAAGAGCGTGTTACCAATATTTTCCCTGACTTCCAAGTCCTTTCTTGGCACAATTACGGTGTTGGTTTTGACATAAAGTCCTTAAATAAATAAAGAGGTGCCATTTGGAACTTTGCACAAAACAGAGAAGCCTTACCAGATGACATAGAGATTGCATTCCTCATAGACACAGATTGCCAGAATGCAATATTATCCTGGCCATGTTCTTCTGTCCTGTAGCCGCATTAACTGTGTTGACAGAATGCAATGTAAACCAAGTATGTCATTTCTAAAACATCCAGGATTTCCTCCTATGCTAAGGGAATCCTGTTAGTGGCTGATGATACAGACACAAAACAGCCTTAGAAGGGGTAGATATTTAACTTCTACTAGGGAATTTTAAGGATTAAGATACCAACAAGCATTAAAATATTTGACCTCAAACATCTGCAGTGGAAACAAGTGTGTGGTCAATTAGTCTTCACGGCCACTTTATGCATGTTTATAGGGCTCTAGTTTCTATTGAGTTTATGGGATTATTTTTAAACAAATGTACTGTAGTGTAATTAAAAAAATAGAACAGTAAAAAATAGAGCAGTAAAATTCCCTACTATCCCAAACAGGAGGAGAAAGAGACCATCCATCCATCCATCCATCCATCCATCCATCCATCCATCCATGAAAGTCTCCATCCTATTCACTTCTGTTCCTGAGCACCATAATTAGTGTCATCACCAGTTTTGCCTCTGAGAAGTAGGAAAAAAGCTGGAAAACCCTGCTATCACGATTTAGCTTATTTCAATGAGCTACATAGGGACAGACATCTTGGTTAGTCCTTGGTTGGGAGACCACCAGAAAACTCCTGGGCTGTAGCTGGATGAGTGGTTTAGAAAAAATGCTTTAACAAATTACTTCCATATTGTTGCCAGGGAAACTGCATGGTACTGTCCATGAACTCATCAGAAGTTGAGCTTGACTGGAGAGAGTCAGGAAAGAAGAGAAGCATTAGATATTATAAGTGAAGCATCCAGAGCAATAAATGGTGTTAAGCAAAGCATATCCCACCATCACTATGTACTTACGGACCATTGTGAAAGTGATGGGAATGACTAGGATGCTTAGCATTTATTTTGCAACGGGTGATTAAACAGGCAGTGAAGAGGGTTGTAAGCAGCTATGGGCTTATGATTTGCCAGCTATTCTTTAGCAACCAGCAGTTTTTACAATATTTCCATTTCCATTTTTGGGGGGAATTAGGCTAATGATTTTTCTTTACTGTGAACTGAGACCATTATGTGGATGGCAACAGAATACTTCTTTGGGGGCTATGAAAGAATATTGGCACGGGTGGTACTATTTCTCAAGAAAGAAAACATTGTCAGAGTTAGGTAGCATTTGTATAACAGCTGACAATATTTTTTGCAATAGAAATAACACATGGAATACTTTACAGAACAGTACTGAGTTTCCTTAATCACATGCAGAATAATATTTATTGACACACACCTTACTGCACCAATATTAACATGCCTGAAAATGGGTGGTGGCTTATTTATGGGTGATTTTAGGCTGAAAAATAGAAATATGGATCTGCTTTATGTCACTCACTTTGTCCTTCCAATTCTCTCTATATCTGGAGTTCTCTCTAATTGCTGCCAGTTCTTACTTGAATACTGACAATGCATATTTTCTTTTTATGTTTACCCTGAGTTATGCACTCATTTGGTGTACTCTTTGTAAACTATTTTCATCTCATTCATTGTTTCCCATGGCAAAGAGTCCATGTTCAGATTTATTGCTTATTCTTCACTGAATGCATCTCCTGTTTTGCTGCTGCTGCCCAGTTATTCCTAACCCAGGACCTGGATCAGCTTCAAGGAGAAAAACTTTCTTCCAGCAGTTTTCTTTAGAGGAAGATGCTTCCAGTTGATAGAGCCTTCACATATACATGCTTAGGGATATGTCTTAATCTGCCTCGTGGTACACATGAAGCTAGTGATTGAAGACATTTTTCACTAAGGAAAGGCGTGGGGTAAATGAAGCAGAGCAATGCATGCAGAGACACCAAATGAAGTGGGATTCTCATTTTTTTTTTTCTAACTTGAATCATTTTAGGGTAGCATAGTGCAAATATTCCAATTGAGACTTTTGGTCCTCACTCTTTTGGCTATATATCATGATGTCTTTTTAAAGAAGAATGACTGCAGGTGATGGGACAAACCTCATGGCACATCTACTACTGGTTTTCCATTGATATAATGAAGGAAAGCATCATATGTTGTGGATTTCATGGGGAGGACATTAAATGCACTAGCTCTCTCTGATGTTAAGAATCTGTGGTTCAAAAGCAGACATTACTTCTTTTTGCATCAAGTATCTTTGAACTCAGCATCTAAAGTGTGACAATCACATCCAAAACATGTCATCAATTGAAGTCTTCAAGTTTATTTAAGAATGATTACATCCTGACTTTTTCAATTTTACTTCAATTACTCTTTACTTTCTAAAGAGACATTTATTATCTCTTGGATTCAGCCAATCAACCTCTTTGCTAAAGGATAAGAGCAAATATAACAAGAATTGAGCAGACCCAAGATAAACCAGATTATTTGAAGTTGTTTATCTGTTATTATCCTGGCAAATAGATAGGGAAGAAATGGAGGTAGTGACAGATTTTATTTTCCTGGGCTCCAAGATCATTGCAGATGGGGACAGCAGCCAAGAAATTAAAAGACGCTTGCTCCTGGGGAGGAAAGCTATGGCAAATCTAGATAGCTTACTAAAAAGCAGA
>JANHFM010002331.1:127041-138104 GCA_032468115.1 Grayia smithii
GAAGAACCTCAGCCAATCACAAATTAACATGCTCTTAAAGATACAGTATTAAAATACTATCATGGCTTATATATATTACCAAGCCAATTAGTTAGGTGACTATCATTCCTAACACATTGCAACACAGTGAGTCCATCCATAAGTTCAACGGTGGGTGCAGGTGTTAAGAATGATTGTCAAAGGTTTCATGCTGAATCATTCTACAAAAGAGAAAGATCATTTAGTAATTAAGATGGCAGGTATTCCCTTAGTAGTTCTGAGGACAATTTTGTTTAATTCACCTCTCTTTGTCCCCAACAGTGGAAACTCACAAGCAGAGACACCAGAATACTATTACACATTAACTGTTTGTATAGTAAAGGTATGCTAACTCATGGTTCATCAACTCATGGATTACACACACACACCCCTATTTCTTTTAAAAAGCCATCAAACCTAACTTCTCTCACTGCATCTTGTAAAGACCGTTTCCCCAAAAATAAGACCCAACTGGAAAATAAGTCATAGCATGATTTTTCAGGATGCTCGTAATGTAAGACCTACCCCCAAAATAAACTCCAATTAAGATTGTCAGCCAGATGGATGCATTTAGTACCATATTTCCCCCAAAATAAGACCTAACCTGCCCTAATGTACCTTTTGGAGCAAAAATTAATATAAGACCCGGTCTTATTTTGGGAAAACATGGTAGCAAAAATCCGATCTTTGGTTTTTGTTGTTGCCAATTTTGTTGTCAAACATCTTGGACTCCTACAAGTCCCTGCAGTTTTCTAGACAACTTTTTCAGAAGTGGTTTGCCATTGCCATTCCTAGGGCTGAGAAAGTGTGACTGGCCCAAGATCACCCAGTTTGTTTTGTGCTTAAGGCGTGGCTAGAACACACAAATCTTCTGGGTTGGTGCCTTAAACATTGCCAAACTGACTCTCTTTGTTAGGCATTGGTTAATGAGGTACTTTATTTTTGCCTGTCCTAAATTAGGATGGCAGAGATGCCAAAATGAGGACCGATTGTTGGGGGCAATAAGCTGACTTTGTAAAAATGCTGCTTGGGTGGGGGGCAGAAGCCCTAATAAGTAGGCATATACAAGGAATGAAGGATATGGCTAAGCACATAGATTTGTGCTTAAGAAATTGTTTTTTTTTAATAAATAATTTTTTATTAAAGAAATTTACAAAATATAAAGTATCTCATACCTAATTGTTCAACCGCGATGTACATATACCATCATAATTTACAAAATAATCCTTTGAAAATACACATAATCTTTTCCCCTCACATCTGAAAAAAATGTGGTTACTGCAAGAACTTGCTGGAGCTCCCTGCTGAGCTTGTCTCTCAATGAAAACCTCATGATACTTGTTTTGTAGCATGTGAAAAGTCTGCAGGCCACCACACTTGTTTTCCTCTTTCTTTAATGATTGATTATTAAATATTCAGTCTGTTGTTGCCTCTGTTCAGCATGCAGGCTTTTCCTCTATTTCACCCACTAAGACTCAACTTATCCTAGCGATAATGACTTTTTCCTTCTTCTTTATCAAGCTGAGATAATTGCCCAGAATCTATTGAAAAGGGCCAAATGCAAGCCTTGTCATATATAAAGAAATACAATAGCCAGATACATGGGTGCGCCTCCATGTGTATTTTAGAAACAGCTAACTTAAAAATAAACAAAGCAAGCAAGCTTCGGGATATGTTAGTCCACATTTAATCCAAAACCTTTAAAAGTTTCTTGGATCACTTAATTAAAAGGCAATTCCTCAGTGAATTGGCACAGTCTTTTAAAAGCCAATAATCTTGGGAGTCTTAATTAAGAAATAATGCAAATTTTAAGGATTTGGGGTGAGGGAAGCTCCCCCGCTCCTAGAAGAATGAAATATTTTAGGAAATATTTAAAAAGGCAGAATATTATATTTCCCTAAATGAGAAATGGACAAACATGGTTGGTTTGTTTTTTTTAGAGACAGAAAGCAGACTCAGTCTCCCTGGCCAGCCCAGGGGTGCAATGCTACTGGATCGCACCCCCTCGGGTGATACGGTAGCAATGGCTGGAAATAGTTCGGAGAACCGGTAGTAAAAATGGCCACCACCACCCCACCCATGCCTACTGCATGGGTGCTTGCCTGCCTGCCCTGCTTCAAGGTCCCTTCCAACTCTGTTTTGTTTTTTTTCTGCTTGCTTGGCTGGCTAAGCCACCCACCTTCTCCCTGGCCTCCAGCTTACTTACCTTTGCTCTTCAAACTGAATCCCAAGCCTCCATTGGCTTTGATTGCTGCAATCAATTGCATCAGCTAGCAACTGAAGCTGTCTGCCTGCCTGCCTGCCTGCAATCAATCTCATCAGTGAGCCTGCCTTGTGCCTTAGCTTAGTTTAGCCCACAGAACCAGTAGCGAATATTTTTAGATTGCACTCCTGGTGAATATCAATACTTCTACTATAACTGAAAATGAACTGTGAGTCATCAAAGATAATGTAAAACTGAACATTATTCTTTTAGATCAGAAACTGATCCTTTAACTTTTTAGATTCAACACTTTAACAATTTCCCTTTCATAATGACAAATGCAGTCAGATCATTGTGGGGGGGGGGGGGGAATCTACCACTCCTTCAGAAGAAAAATAACACACAGCATTTATGAATCTATGGGCAGCTTAGACTCAGTTTCTTAAGCCAAGCTTAAGACTTTCTCTTGATAGAGTATTTATTTTATTTGTGAAAGTCTTGAATGAAGACAGGTTTTTTTTAAAAGACATTGTAAAGAGAATGCTCTTCAGAATTAGGTAATCAAAGTTTTTGGGGAAAAAAAATCACAAATAGCAAATGGTTAAAAGTTTTAATGATCCAAGAGTTTTATTCATCAATGATTAGTGATTTTCATGTTATAGCTTTGTATGATAGAAAGTTTAAGGCACCTTCTCTGGTTTGCTCCATTTTTTCTATTCTCCAATAAATTTTCTACATTCTAAATTCATTCCAACATATATTTTCAAAGTAATTTTAAATATTTTGTAAAAGAAAAAGAAAAACAATATTCAAATATTTACATGTCCCAATTTGTTTGTTCCCTAATTTTGATCCTTAATTTAATTATCTGAAAGAATTGTCTGATTTTGTAATGTTCTGTTTTGGTACCATAAATACCATCTTTCCCAGGATTCGTAAAAAATTGTGTCTTGTCTATCTTTTAAAATAAGCATTAATCTATCCGCTTCCACACAGTTTAAGATTTTAGTAATAACCAATTGGTCCGTGGGCAAGTTGATGTCTTTCCAATGTTGTTCTATTGCTAGCCTGGCTGGCATAACTATATGCGTGAATAAATACCAATATTTTTCTTTATATTCTTATATTTTATACCTAATAAGAATATTTCCGGTTTAAGTGGGAAAGTCACACCTGTTATCTCCAGTAACCACTTCCTAATTTTATTCCAAAATTTTTGCATCATTGGGCATATCCATCATTGGTGGAAAAATGTACTCCTGGCCAATCTACATTTCCAACATCTATCGGAGGCATTTGGGAATATTTTGGCGATTCTGGCAGGAACTAAATACCAGCGATATAACCTTTTAAATAGATTTTTCTTGTAGGTAGTTGATAAAGTCATTTTCATAGTTTTGTCTCAAATTGTTTGCCATTCATCCAACTGGATAGACCTTCCTATATTTCTCCCCCAGGCAATTATCATGTCTTTTATTGTCTCATCACCGATGTAGCTATACAGCAGTAAGTTATATACCTTGGAAATAAATTTAGTGAATATCCCTACAAGAATTTTATCTATTTGTTGATTTCCAAGGTTTATTCCAAATTCGTATTTGTCTTTATTGAATTTAGATTGGGCCTGAGTATATGATCACCAGTCCAAATTCCATCCTTTAGTTAGTAAATCCGATTGTATTCTGATGTTACCCACTTCATCCATCAAGTCTCCGTAAATTAGTAAGTTTTTCTTTAGGTTATAGACAGTTGGGTAGGTTACTGCTTCTAACGGAACTAGGCACCTAGGAATTTGGGTGTATAATTGGTTTCTAATTTTTCCCCATATTTTTATTAGGGTCCCTCTAATATAATGGTTGTTGAAGTAATTACATTCTTTGTCTTTCCTTGGCCATAAAAATGCATGCCAGCCTTGAAGTAAATTGTGACCCTCGATTGTCAATATACACTGTCTAAATAGATTGACCCAGTCTTTTATCCAAATTAATGCAGATACTTGATAATAAAGTTCCCAATTAGGTAGCCCCATGCCTCCTCTCGATTTATGTTCTTGTAACATTTTTTTATACAAGGTTTTTTCCCCTGCCAGATAAATTTTGTGACGATTCTATCCAAAAAATTTTTTAAAAAATTGTCTAATTTCACTGGAGCTGTCTGAAATAAAAAGATCTATTTTGGGAGAATGTATGATTTGATGGCTGTAATTCTTCCTAAGAGTGAGATATGGATTTTGGTCCATCTCTCTAGCTCATTTGTTGTTTCTGCAAGTAATTTAGAATAGTTTAATTCTTTAATTGAAGTACCTCTATTGGATAGCCAAATCCCTAAATATTTTATTTTTTTAACATATTCAATTTCTAACAATTTTTGAATTTCTTCTTTCTGTTCTCCCGACATATTTTTTGATAACAAAATTCTTAAGGTACCATTCTTAAGGGCTATCTTAAATGTCCCATATTGCCTTCCAACTGTTATTCTTCTCTTTGAGACTGAACAATCATACTTTGAAACTGAAGAATAGAATAGAATAGAATTCTTTATTGGCCAAGTGTGATTGGACACACATGGAATTTGTCTTGGCGCATACTCACTCGGTGTACATAAGAAAAGATACATTCGGCATGATAGTCATAGGGAACAAATGAGCAATCAAAGTTATGATTTAAGACATACACATCTAGCTAATCTAATAATTTCCTTTTTGTTTAACAATTTTTGTCACGTACATTTTAAGATTGTGGTGCTATAGCTTTTAGTAGTAAATTTGTATTTTTCTTCTCTTATTAATGATCAGCATACCAAAATACACATTAAATAATAAAAAAATTGGGTGTTTTTTGCTCCCTTTCTGCATTTTTGCAAATTCCTGTTGGTTATGAATCTCTTAATCTCTTTCATGTATATGTCGTCTCATTTTAGTTATGTAAGTAACCACTTTGAGAGTAACTGTGCACATTCACTTCAAAGGGAACTAAACACATGGTCCTAATCCCTGTATTGCTTGACTTTCACACAAATAAAGCCTATATAAATGACTAAAAGTTGATTCTTTTGATAAAAGCTCAAAGTGGTTTCCATGCATATGAGGTGAACTTGTGCACCGGCAACACTGAAGAACATCCAGTGTAACATTTTAACGGGTAATCCATCAAAAACTCCAGCAAGTGGAACTAATGGGGACAGACAGAGTTCTGAAATATAAGCTCGAAAAGGTCTCCAAGGGAAGGTATTGGTTCCACTTGGTGCTCTTAAGCTTTACTTTCCAGAAATCTCAATTAAAAAGAAAAAGAAGGGAAAACAAAGCAAAGAACAGTTTCATCCACATGGTCCTTCACATCATTCTAACTTACTGACATGAATGTGACTAGGCTGATTTAAATGCAGTTCAGTGAAATGTTTGCATCACAATTCATACTAACCACTTAAAAGCAATGCTGGATAGTTACTACTAATATAGCTACTGAACTTTTAACTGAACAGTTCCTGAAAAATAAGCTATAAAAACATTATACTTATAGCAGATCACTTATTTTTATGCCATTCCACATCTTTACTAAATACACAACTTGTAGTCTCTCCTCCCCATCCCCCATTGTGTTCAAAAAAAGATATAGGAGACTAGGATAAAAGGATCCAGTGTCATGAAGTTCCAGACCTATCTATAACTCCTCTAACATGAATTAATTTATGTAGCCTATACTAGTTACTCTCTGCTTTGATGTTCTACCATTGTATCTTCATTTGGATTCTGAAAAATACAAAGCTTACCAGACATGCAATAATTTTTTTGTTACAATAAAAGTTAGAGCATTATAGCCAACTGAAATAATGCTTCATAAAGTAACGAATAGTATTCCACTATTACTATTGTAGTACTAATACTAGTACTACATAGTACTAGATGGAGATACAAATCCAAGAAGGTTTGGCAGTACAACCATGGTTCCTAGAAAATATGGAAGTCAAGTCAAAGCTGGAAGTCAATGGAAAGATAAAATACTGTGGTTTTTTCCCCCCTTGTAATAATTCCTTCTTTTGATTTGGGATTCTTTCATGTGCATCCATAGCAGTGGTGAAATCTAATTTTTTTCACTACCAGTTCTGAGGGTGTGTCTTGGTGGGTGTGGTGTGGCTTGGTGGGTGTAGCAGGGGAAGAATACTACAAAATGTCAATTTCCACCCCTCCATGGGAAGGATATTGCAAAATCCCAATTCCCTCCCCACTCCTGGGGGAAGGATATTGCAAAATCTCCATTCCCACTCCACTCTTGGGCCAGCCAGAGGTAGTATTTGCCAGTTCTCCAAACTACTCAAAATTTCTGCTACCGGTTCTCCAGAACCTGTCAGAACCTGCAGGATTTCACCCCTGATCCATAGTAAGGTAAGGAAACCATACACACACACACACACACACACACACACACACACACACACATACATTTCTACTAGAAGAGTAAAATTAACATTTCAGAAAATGTATCAAACCTAATTCAAGTGTTCCTACCATAACAATTTAAATTTAAATACTGCTAATAAAGTGGTTTATATATAAAATTGTACTACTTGGCATATTTTTGAAATGTAGAGATCAATTTTTATTATAAAATATTTTTCCTAGAATATTTTAAAAGTAAAATTTTCCAAAAATGTGGATGAAAAAAAAATTCTTTTTTCATTCAGAAATAAGGCACTCTTATAATAATATTTTAGTTGGCTTAATAAAGGTGTTGTCAGGGTTCCAAGTAACACCCCCGATGAAAGATGGCTTCCAGGCCTGACAGGTGTTAATTCAAGAAATTTTAGATTGGTGGTGGGATTCAAATTTTTTTACTACTGGTTCTGTGGGCATGGCTTGGTGGGTGTGGCAAGGGGAAGGATACTGTAAAATCTCCATTCCCACCCCACACTCCAGGAGAAGGATACTGTAAAATCTCCATTCCCTCCACACTCCAGAGGAAGGTTACTGCAAAATCACGATTTCCTCCCGATCAGCTGGGACTCGGGAGACAGAGAATAGTTGGGGGCGGGGCCTGTCAGAGGTGGTATTTACCAGTTCTCCAAATTACTCAAAATTTCTGCTACTAGTTCTCCAGAACTGGTCAGAATCTACTGAATACCACCTCTGGAAGCAACTAATTATGTTTCTTCATAGTTTTCAATGTATTATTATAAAATACTGAGATTTTGGCACTATTAAAACTAGATTCAACCAATATTAATGTTAACATTTCTTTGATTTAAACTTCCTTCTTCTTCCTATTGAGTAGGCCTGTAGTCTTATCTTTCATGCTTTTGACCACAAAAGGCATTTTGTTCATATGTAATGAAATAAGAATGTTTTGAAATAGGGAAATGTAATACATTAATGTAACTACAAAGAACTGCAAATGTTATGGAATAGAGATTAAGGAAGACTACTGCCTGATTAAATTCCACATGGATTTAGACAATTTGTTTCTGTATTTTCCTTCAAGTAATAAGATTCTAAAGCCATTCTGCAAGGGTCAAATTTATCATATTCTTGGCCACCCAGATGTATGAAAATGGTAACCTAAAAATATGGCAAAATATACAATTGTTATAGTTTTAGGGACTTATTATGCAGTTGTAAACTAATTAACTCAGAAGTACGTTTCACTGGGACTACGCCAAGAAAAGCCTATGATAGGACTATGATCTTGGATTGTGATTTTATATGTGTGTTTCTTTTAGTATACCGGTAATTAAAAATACCTGTTCTCAGTTGCCCATCAGAATGTTTCTGTTAATGATGAAGTGGGGATTCACTCCTAACCCATAGGTTATTTCATTATGGTTATTTTTAACAAGATGCAGTGTCTGAGTCACACAAAATACTAATCCAGTGATCGGCAACCTTTGTCAATTTGGGGCAATCTTTTCTGCATTATTGTAGAGAGTGAGGAAGATAACCTTGACAGAAAAAGCCCAGATCCATTATTAAAGTGAAGTAGAGAAAAACGTGACTTCAGTCCAAAACTAGCAAAAAGTATGAATAAGTCGCTCAGACAGACACTTTACTAATTTACATGGCTATAAAAAGGAAAGGAGACATAACACAATTGGACTTGCAAGATTCTGTTATTATAGCCACACTCAATAAAAGTAATATTAATTTACCTGTGGAGTTGATTTTTGGTCTGGTCTTGTGAGGCTGACAGTTACGGTATTTTTGGCTTCTAAAGACCACAGAGAAAATGCCCATAACATATTCTTAGAATTGTAGAGTGGTGCGGTGGCCTAGATGTGGAGCTCTTGTCTCACAATCAGGAGGCTGTGAGTTCGATCCTAGGTAGAGGCAGATATTTCTCTCTCTGGGCACGATGAGAATATAACTGCTGAATATAGCTCTGCATTGGCGACAGGAAGGGCATCCAGCCAGTAAACTCAGCTCCATTCAGTTGCCCAGACTCCACCTTGCAAGGGATTATGGGGTCATTAAAAGGTGATGATATTCTTAGAATTGTAGAATCACAGAGCTGGGTTATGGGCCAATCTCCCCACATTATGTAAGAATCAGTAGAATCGGTATCCCTAACCCCCAATAGGTGAACCGGCACAGCATGTCAGAAACTGGGTCACGTAAACAAGTGAAGCCCTATCCGCAGGATGCAAGCAGCACACGAAACCATACCCCCTCCAGTCTGTGGAAAAACCTCACTCCATGGAACTGGTCCCTTGTGCCCAGAAGGTTGGGAGCCACTGCATTAGAACATCTGAAAGATGACAATCCAGTCTCTATTGAAAGAACTCTAGTGATTAAGAAATTCAAATTAAGAAATTCTTTCTGAAGTCTAGTGTCCCTGAACCTGCTTCACTGTAATTTTAACGCATTAATTATGATTGTGCTTTATGGGAAATAGAGGATCTTTCTTTTTTGCATGACAATTCTTCAGATATTTCAAGACTACTGTCACATGCCTCTTTAGTTGTACTTTCCATTGGCTAAACATATGCAGATTTTTTTTAACCATTCTTCATAAGGTTGATTTTCAGACCCTTCACCATCTTGGAAATCCTCCTCCAAATATGCCACAATTTTCCATTTTCCTATTTAAACAGCGGTACCTAAAATTGGACACAATACTCCAAGTGGAGCATATCCAGGGCAGAGCAGAGTAGAATAATTACTTACTATATTCTGGATCCTATGTTTTTCTATATGTACCCCATGATACCATTTGCCTATTTAGTGACTATATTAAATACTGGCTTGTACTTGACAAGGACACCCAAATCTTGTTCACTATTATCAAACCAAATTTCCTCAATGTTATACACACACTTTACATGTTCTCCTGCTAAATTCCATCCTATTTATTTCAGTCTAGTGCTTAACCTGTTGAGAATTGCCTGAATTTTCTCTCTTTCATCTAAAGTATAAAACATTCCTAGCCATTTTGTGTCATTTTTAGGCTTCATAAGTATCCTCTCAACTCCTCCATCCAAATCATTAATAAAAACTTTGAACAGCAAAGGGGCCCAGACAGAAAGTGTGGCATTTTTGTTTGATACTTCACTCCAAGACGTAACAGAACCACTAATAAGTACTCTTTGGGTGCAGTTATTCAGCCAATTGTGAGTCTAATTCAGCAACCCCCAATCTTTTGGGCACCAGGGACTGGTTCCATGGACTGGAGGAGGCGTGGTTTTGCATGCTGCCTGTATACCACAGATGGGGCTTCACATGTTTGCATAGCCCAGTTGCTGGCATGCTATGGACCAGTGCCGGTCCAGGGACTGTGGGTTGGGGATCCCTTGTCTAGCTAACAGTGGTGTCATTTAACTGCTCCATTTTGTGAAGGAGGATATCAGGAAACACTCTATTGAAGACTTGGCTGAACTTCAGATACACCATGTTTATGGCTTCCCCCAATCTACTAAACTAGTAACTCTATCGGAGAAGGATATGAGATTAATCTGGTACAATTTGTTCACAACCAACACATGCTGCCTTCGGTTAATTGTAGCATGCCTATCCAATGGTTTACAAACATTCTGCTTGATGATCTGTGACCAGCCTCATAGTCTAAAAAGGCTATTGTCTCTGACATCCCTTTAATCCCCTAGCTGCCTAGCAGGAAGTCCCTATTGCCACTGCATAGCCTTTTGTCATTCTACTTGGGAATTATGGGACTTTAGGTTTAGATCTGGAGAGCACAAGGATAGAGAAGACTGATCTAGCCCCCTTGTCACTTATAAACCCATTTCAAGTCAATTGAACTATATTGTATGCCTGGACTCCAAGGATCATCAGCAATGTTACTACAGTAGTCCTTCATTTATGACCACAATTGAGGCAAAAATTTATGTTGTTAAGTGAAACATTTGTTAAGTGAGTTTTGCCCAATTATACAACCTTTCTTGCCACAGTTGTTGAGTGAATCAGTGCCATTGATAAATTAGTAACCTGGGTGTTAAGTGAATCTGTCTTGCCCATTGACTTTGTTTGTGAGAAGGTTGCAAAAGGTCATCAAATGACCTTTGGACACAGCAATGGTCATAACTATGAATCAGCTGCTGAGCATCTGAATTTTAATCACATGACCATGGCGGATGCTGCAAAGGTTGTAAGTGTAAAAATTGTTCATCGGTCACTTTTTTCAGTGCCATTGCAACGGTGAATGGTCACTAAACGAACTGTTGTAAGTCGAGGACTACCTATATAGCAATAGCACTTAGACTTATATACCACTTCATAGTGCTTTACAACCCTCTCTAAGCGGTTTACAGAGTTAGCATATTGCCCCCCAACAATCTGGGTCCTCATTTTACCCATCTCGGAAGGATGGAAGGCTGAGTCAACCTTGAGCCAGTGAGATTC
>JANHFM010002332.1:14414-24689 GCA_032468115.1 Grayia smithii
CCAGAAAGTCCAGTTGCCTCTTGAAAAAGCACCTTTGGGACAACCATGACCTGGATGACTGAGAATCTCCATAAACAGCACAAATTTTGTGTGAGCTGCACTGGCTCCCAGTGGCCCTCCGCGTGCGCTTCAAGGTGCTGGTCTTGACCTATAAAGCTCTACATGGCTTAGGCCCGGGGTACTTGCAGGACCACCTTCTGCTACAAACGTCCTCCCAGCACCTGGTGCGTTCCCATAGAGTTGGCCTCTTCAGGGTGCCATCAACCAGACAATGTCGGCTGGCAGCCCCCAGGGGTAGAGCTTTCTCTGTGGGAGCGCCGACCCTGTGGAAAAATTTACCTGTGGAACTTTGGACTGCCCTGACCTCCGCTCCTTCCGCCGTGACTTAAAGACGTGGTTGTTCCACCAAGTGGGTTACAGCTGACCGTTTTAAAATTGTTTTTATATTGCCAAATTTTTAATGTTTTTATCGATCACCCCTCTTTTAAATTGTATGTGGTCTACGTTGTTTATATTAGTCTTGTATATGTTTTTATGTTTTTTATGATTAATGCGATTGTAAGCCACCCTGAGTCCCTCGGGAGAAGGGCGGCATAGAAATTGAATAAATAAAATAAAATAAAATAAAATAAAATAAAATAAAATAAAATAAAGGTAGGTATAATGCAGGGGCAGGCAGGAGGGCCCAACTCACAGTCATAGAGAATCGGTTCACTGACATCACATCATCACCACTACTGGCTCGCACGAACCAGGCCGAACTGGGAGCAACCCACCACTGGTTCAAATCTCCAGGAACAGATGGTTTACATTCCCTAGGTTACTGAAGGTATTTCAAAGGGGTGAGGCTGATCTTTTAAATATAATTTTTGAAAACTCCTGGAGACAGGGTGAAGTGCCAAATGACTGAGGTAGAATGAAGATTGCTTCTATTTTCAAAAAAAGAAAAATGAATATCTTGACACTATAGACCACTCAGTTTGACATCTATACATGGGAAAATTCTATAGCAGAACATCAAACACCTTGAAAAAGTTGTAATGATTGCCAAGATCTGTCAAGTACAAGTCCTGCCATATGAACCTTATTTTATTTTTACTGGGTAACTTACTTATGTTTTTAAGACATTGGTCTGTAGTTTCTCCTTTTATATACCACTTTGAAGATTGTGGGAATTTAGTAAACATAATATATTTTGAGCTCAGCAAAGTATTTGACTTATTATTCCTTGACATAGTACTCAGGCTAGATGATAACTGAGTGCAGGCATATATAGCTTTAAAAGCTAATTGAAAAAAGGAAATTAGGAAATACGGGTTTTGCATAATGGGAAGGAATAATTCCATGTCATTCTGCCTTGGTGTAACCCCTCCTTGACACCAGTTCTGAGCACAATACTGGAATATGTTCTAGTAGAGGTGTAACTCTTGTTTTAACACAGAAGGCGCCCAGGATTTAAGATGTTGGCTCCTCTAAAATGTTGGCTCCTCCTCTAACAGGCTCCTCTCTAGTTTATTTGTACTTTTACTTTAAAAAAAAAAGCTGGTGCCAAATTTGTAATCATCAAGAGAGAGAATTTCATTCCTCCCTTCAAAACATCCAATAAATTCTATCAAATCTTGACTTGTACATAGAGAAAAAGAGCTTCATTACTTGCAATATAGAAACAGTAGCCTTATACAAATGTTACATGCCTGCAAGAACACCTCTAAATATTAAAGTGTTGAAATTGGGATGAATCCTCTTGCCTTGCAAAGAACCTTGCTGGGAGTTAGCAATTCTTCCATTCTCTCTTCCACTTGCCTACCAAATATATTTTAAAGGTACATTGCTTATTTAAACAAGTGAATTTTTTTCCCTCAGTTGGCAAATGCCCAAAGCAAGATAGTGATTTTCCCTCTCTTCTCCACCTGCTCCTGAATTCACTGTCTTCCACCCATCCCTCTGAATATGCTTCTTTCCTTGCTGGTACAAACCTTGATCCTTCTCCTATAAATCCATTGCATAATCCCCTCACTGCTGATATTACCAGTTTCTCTCTCCCCCATTGGTTAAGTATTGCCACAATCCAGACTTGGTATTCCTTTGCAGACACATCCCTTGCTGCCTTTCCCCATTAGCTAACGGGCAGAACCTCAGAAGGGTAGACTGTTTTGGGGGGGGAGAGGGGGGAGGAAGCTCCATGCTTCCTTCTTTTGATGTCTTGCTTATTTTTTCTTGCTAGCTGTTTAGTAGTTTAAAAAAAAACAAACCAGCTTTATTACATATTTCTTATCTCTCAGGATTCTGATATTTTTTTTACATCCCCCCATTTTTTCATGCTTCTTGGTATGGCACCATGCCAAATTTATTCTGCTTCCCACCTTCCCCTTACCCCATAGCATCTCCCCCTTGCACCTGATTCTATAATTCACATTTATATCTTTCCTAATAATTTTGAGTTGTGCTTTTTGCTGTTCTATTTCTAGGGCCAAGCTCTCCCTGTGTGAGGGTCCCTCGTTTTATTTTCTTTTGCTGGCTCCGAGCTGTCAAGCAGCTTACACTTTATCATCCCCTTAAACTTCCCCTCAATTTGCTCTCTTAAGAGGTTCCTATTCCCCCACCCGCTATTCTGAATTCTTGATTACCAAATCAGCTCCTTGACAATCAGGATTTAAGTCACTTACCTCTCTTGGCAAACTCCTTTCAGTTTGTATCAAACTTTCACTCCAATGTAATCATCCTAGACAGCACTTGGTTAGGAATGATTTCATTTAGATTTGTATACCGAGCAGACGGTTGGGATCAGCAGCTTGCACAATCTTTTTTAACTCTATGATTCCTTATCTGTTAATGAATCTGCTTTTGTGCACTGTTTCTAATTGAATACTGATATAGAGGTGTGGTATGGGCTGCAAAATGGTTTTACCATTTCTTGTCTTGTACAAGAGATCTAGTTACCAGCAAGTAATGTTGATTCCATCTTCTAGAGTCTTTAAACAACACAATTGTTTTACCAGTTCTGTTCCTGAATAATCCCAACATTTTTTTTCAGTGCCTTGTCATGGATTACTTTTCAGAATACAATAAATTCAGTAAGTGGCAGCCATGACCTTCAGTGAGGTTTTGTGAGGTTTAATTTCTGACCAGTTTCCTAAAGGATGTGAGCAAAGCAAACCACCCATAGAATAATCTTTCTATGTTAAATGTTAATATATACCTCTGTTTTCTCTTCTGGATGTGTCTTTGGATATCTATTCATTACTTAAAATTACAATGGGTAACTTAATCAATGAAGACAAAACAAAATCATCACCAGTACCAGAAAGTTATATACTTTGAAGATTTACTAGAGTAGATTTGTATAGAGAATACTGAGGTATTAGCGAGCATCATCCTGTACTGCAGTCTCAGCCATGGGAAATATAACACTATCTAGAGTGTCAAAAGCAATAGTAGCATTGTAACTGAAGAGGTCAAAAAGGACTTGTCGTTGTGAACAGCTTGAATTATGTACACCAGGTTGAGAAACAACTTTCCAAAAGCATGTTGATCTGTCCAACGATCTTAAATAATTCTGAGAAATACCTGAAGGAACTCTGTAACCTGGTTCAAGATTTTCCGTCAGATGGGCAAATCAATTTGTTAGTCATGACTGGTTATTTTCTGAACATGTCACTTTGGATGACAACAGTTTGAGAAAATAGGTTATAGTCCACTTTAGATGCCATAGTATATATGTTAGTTTTTTTTAAGGTACCGTGTTCTCTACTTGACAAAGATTGCATTGTAAATAAATAAGCGAATGTATTTTGAATAAAGAGTAACTGTCAGCCCTCCCAGTTGAACCAGAAAGAAAACATGACTGGATGAAATAATTCTACATTATTGTAAGGCTATATTAACAGAATCTTACAAATCTGAAAGTACAGACTTCCCACTATCACATTGAATTGTTTAATTCATTAGGGTGAGTCCTTCCTAAGTTTATCTGAACCTTAAACCACTGGGGGCACACACCTCTCTTGTCTGATTGTTTCATAAGTAACATCACTTCCCCACATTCCACAAATCCCTCATTCATACATTCCATTACAGTAACCCATTTTACTCAGTGTTTATAAAGCAATGAACTTCAAACTGTCTCACCTTATAAAGGGACTTGAGACACATTTGTATATCTGTGTGTATCTATATCTACAATTCCATTCATTCTCATTTACTGAAGATAAAGTACAGTACCATGTTTCAGGATGTTCTAGTTTTAGATTACATTTAACAGGTAGTATTTTTCTAAGCTCCATCCTCCTCAAAATATATTTTCAGTTCCTCATCTGCTTAATTGGGACTATATTTTAAATACATTATTTTTAAAGAGCTCTGTTTTCTAAATTTACTCACTCCTCTATCCTAAAGTAATTTGATCAGAAATTATAAAGACCAAGGGGCTTTGTGCCACCATCAGATCAGAGGTACAAGGTGATCTCATCTTCAGATTTTAGACATCCTGTTGTTGACCTCTCATTTTATCCATGTTTTCCTTGTTATTTGGTCCTAGACAGAAGAAGAACAAACTAAAAAACAAAGTCAAAAGTTATATGAAAATTTCATTAGCCACATTCAAATGTTCAGTTGCAAGTGAACTGAAAAGTGTTTTAAGCAGAGATGGGAAATAGTTATGCCAGGGCACAACTCAGTCTGCTGATATTTTTTAGACCTAAAGGTGCCATTTGATGAAGCTGTCATATCACTAGAAGGAATGTGGTTGAACTTTTGGCACTTCTGTCCATCTTTCTCCTTCTCATCCTTTTTATTTTTGGGGGTAAGCATTTTCATGCTTAAAATCTCCCAAATCAATACCTCCAATGGTGGGATCTAGCCGGTTCAAGCTGGTTTGGGTGAACCAGTAGTTCAGTGCTGGCTGGCCCCTCTTCACCCCTTCCAGGAGTTCCCCCGTGCCCCATTTTGGCTCCCAGGTAAGTTCAGGGAGGCTTCCTAGTGTCAGGGTTCCAAGTAACCCTGTAACAAAAGATGGCTTCCAGGCCTGACACCTAGGCATGCCCCCCTCTGTGGCCCAGTTTTGCTCCCAGGAGGCTTCAGGGATGCCTACTAGGCCCAAAACAAGGCACATGGGGGTGCCCCCCCACAACCCGTTTTTGCTCCCAGGGGAGTGCAGAAGGCTGAGTTCTGCCTGTCACATCCCCTGGCCATGCCCACCATGGTCACACCCACCCAGCCGGTCATTAGGGCAGAGAACCGGTTAAATTATTTGAATCCCACCACTGAATACCTCTATCTGTTAAAACCACACTGCCAATGTTTAACCATTTTGCCTGTAAGTTTTGGCAACAGGAGCTTTGGGTTTTATCTTCCTTACCACAGTTTCATCAGAGTTGTTGTTACTATTTTGCATTCATATTTTTCATTATGCTATAGAAGAAAATGCAGAAATAGCGGTAGAAGCAGAAGGAATTATACAGATTTGTGTAGGGGGGATGGGAGAGATAGGATATCGAATTGTTCATTTAATAGTTCTGGACACAGGCAATCCAGTTCAGTTTTTTTTCCTATTTCAGTCAGCAATTACCTAAGACCTTATCTCATTTATATGGTAATATCTTGTCTCATGTCAACTCAGGAAAGAGCTAGCAAGCTAAGCAAAGTTGCCTTCTCTGACAGCCCCCTTGAATGTTCTGGCTGGCTGAAAACCTATGCTATTCTTTGATGTAGAAGTCTAGATAGGTTGATGTTCTTCCCAAAGCACCCATTAGGCTTGCCAATGAGGCATGCTCAGTGATACTGTGAGACACATAATAAGCTCCGGAATCTATTACTTCTATAAATTTGACTTAACTCTGTGTAACTTTCTGCTTTCTGAACTCAAAAACTTAATTTGAAAGAATAATTGCCCAGATCCTGCCCGGTGCTATGATAATGTGCTAATGTCCTTCACCATCTTTACCTAGCAACTGTGTAATTTATATTTGGCTTTCCAAAACTCCTTTTATCAAAAGCTCTCATCTGACATCTAGAATAAATTAAGTTTGCTTCTTCTTCTTCTGACTCATCACTGTCTCCCAGCAGAAGTCAGAATTTCAACAATCTCCAGTAGAATGAAAAGATACAGAAATGGGTATTAATAGCAAACTGAGGAAATGCTATCAACGTCCTTGAAAGACCTCACCTGTCATTTTTCATATCATTATTTAAGAGAATAATGGGATATGAGATCAAATTCATGAGGGTTAAGAATATGCTAACTTCTAAAGTTAGTTACTTATCCAAGTAAATTCCACAACTTTTTATGGGCCAGGGCCACACTTGTTCTTTGAATCAATTAATTAAAACATTTCATATAGTGCTGTCATGTATTTAATAGTGGTCTGTGCCTGTCATATTAAAGGAATAAGAGCACATCACCTCTATTCTAAACTAAGCTGCAAGCTAGAAGAGTTCAGAGCTTTTCAGAGTCAATCCTTCCCACTGCCATATTCTGGTCCAAAAGGTCACCATGGTGAAAGCTATAAAAAGTTGCAGAGAACACTAGCAGATTCAAGATTCATACTCATTTCTCAGCATGGATAACCAGATAATGTTACCGAAATGTTTCAGCATGAGGCCTAAAAGCAAATTCAAATATGCAGTTAATTTTTTTCCTCCAGTAAAACATAGAGTTTATTTATTTGTTTATAAAATTTATTGGCTGCTCATCTTACCACAGGGTAACTCTGGGTGGGGTTCCTATTTCATGTTTAAGTATCTTCTCAAATATAAACTATTGACTCTTAAGCCACTGGGGGCACAACTGGCTATTAATGTTCCAAAACAGTGGGAGAGATAAGATAAAAATTGCTACAGATAATCCATTTCATCCAGGATCTGAAGCTGCCATGCAACCATCTTTTTAGAAAAGGAAGGTGAGAAATTGAACAAAAATTGTTCCAATAGGGGATATCTAGGGATAGTTTTTGAAGAAACCTCCTTAAAAGGTCCAACAAATCCTCCCCCGATGAATTTATCATTGCCTGAATGCAGCTGGTGATCACCATCCTGGAGGCTTATACCAGCCAGAAGGGACAGGAATTTAATTGGCAAAGAGCTGCACTGATAGCACTAAGGACTTTATCATGTCCAAGAGGATTAACTGTTCCTAGATAATTGGGTAAGACTGTTCCCCAGGCATCTCCTGGACCTGTGGCAATTGTTTGATAAGGAGAAAGAGGCCATGGCCATAGAGCTTTTGCCAAGTTTGACTGGTCTACCATTTATAGCCTCTGTTGATACCATCATGGCCAGTTCAGACTCAGAATGTGAGGAGGATCATCAGCTGAATCAGTTGCCTAGCAACCAGGAGAGGCAACTATGGCTGGTCTCAGAAGACAAGGTGAAACTAATAACTCCCCTCAATGCAGTAGCCTACTGCAAGGAGATGAGGACTAAATAAAGGTGCTCAGCAAGACTATTGACCAGAAAAAATCCCTGCCTCATCAAGGGAACAAATCCAGGCCACATTACCCCAATATAGGAACCAGGATACACTATTGTCTACCACATATATGGTCTATGTGTTCACAGGTGTGAATCATTGGTCATATTTTACATTATATTGCATTGCCCAATAGTTTTAGGGGACAATTTAAAGTGCTGGTCTTAACCTACAAAGTCCTTTATGACTTGCCACTTGGTTATCTGGAGTAACACATCTCCTCATTAAAGTCAGATATTCCACATTAATCCTATCAGGATAAGCATTTACAGTAAGTTGTCTTCCAATTACAGGAGGTCAAGGGGGGCAGCTGCCCAGGAGTGCTGGTTTTTGATGGTGGAGTTAGCCCTCTGGAATGGCTTGCCATTGGAGATTCATTTGTCCTCAAATAGTTGACCTTCCAGAAAAAGCAGAAGACTAAGTTTTTCTAAATGATTTTAGAAGCCTGATGACATTTACTGTGCTGGATTATATTGCCTTTGTCTATGTTATTTTATGTTATTGTATTTCTTTGTCTTCTGAGCCTCTGAGATTATTGTGATTGCAGCAACATACAAATTGAATGAATAAAATAATTCATCTTTATCCAGGATTAAAATGAAACTGTGACATAATGTAATGGCAGAGCATAAATGCAATCAGGAAATCTGAAGACAAGTCTTTTAGCACTATCACTTAAACTTATGTACCATTTCATAGTGCTTTACAGCACTCTCTAAGTGGTTTACAGAGTCAGCTTATTTGCCCCCAACAATCTGGGTCCTCATTTTACCGACCTTAGAAGAATGGAAGGCTGAGTCAACCTTGAGCCTGGTGAGATTCAATCTGCCAAATTGCTTGCAGGCAGTGATCAGCAGAAGTAGCCTCAGTACTACGCTCTAACCACTGCGTCACTGTAGCTTCTGATCCTAAGAGCTCCCTAAATGAGGGCAGATGAATGTATCTTTCAGGTTCACAGGCATTTCCATTGGCTGCCATGCTTATGAATTCAAATGGCACAATAAGGCGCCTGTTTTGAATAATTTTTCTCAAGAATATTAAGCAAACTCTCTATTTAATTAGTAAGAAGAAAAAACTTTCTCCAAGAAGGCTTAACTCTTGGAGATTAATGGATACATCAATGATTTTTTTAGCAATCATATGGAAATGGATTATGACTATCTCTTTCTGAGAGGATTTTCAACTTCCATTCCAGCCTACAGCTCTGGGATTTTCTGGAGTTCAGTTATACAAGTGTTAATCTGATCTGATCCTGTTTAGCTTTTTCAAGGTAAACCAATTGCTTAATTACTAGGTCTATATGATCATGCTTCCTCAGTTCTCTGGGATTACATCACTCAGGAGGCCCATGAAATTGAGAAGGAAGCAAGGGAAGCCTTTGAGGGGAAAAGTTTTATAGTAATGGAATTCTTTAATTACCCTCATTTTTGACTAGGTAAATGCATATTTACCTTATAGCAATGATTTTGACTAAGAAAAAAATACCAACAAATTTTAGTAGAAAAATATGACAGTATCTTAATTGGCAGCTTCCAGTAACAAGTTAAAAATTCAAATTACAGCAGGTGGTCAATAAAACATTATTGGAAACTCCAGAGAGAATGAAATTCCTGGCATTGGTTTGTAGTACAAAATGTGTGGAATGTTTTTGCCTTCCTTTATATTTATTTATATATCTGTTGAAAGCTATGAAAATCAGGCAAAGCTTCCAAGCCCAGAGACGCCAGGCTGAAAATGGAGGTTATCAAAGAAAAACACAAAGAGATTGTCTAGCAGTTACAAGAGAACAATGTTACAGTTCAAAGAATTGGTGGTCTTGCCATCTGTGAATTAATGTGAGAAAAAGATTCCTTTCCATTTGATATAAAAATGAATCATTGCTCTATGCAAAACAATAACTACATTTTGACAATAGGGGGACCAATGGATTATTTTCAGTATTTGTTGCATACTAATTCATCTAACAGTAAAATTTCCTTCCTCAAATTAATCTTAAATTTTTATGAACTTCACAGAAATCACCATTTTCTTGGCAATAATCTAAGATGCCATTATCATCTTCTAGGTTGGGTTTTTAAATTTGGTTTTTGTAATTGCTTGATCTGTCATATTGGTGATATCTAAAACAAAAAAAACCTAAATCCAGCCCTGCTTAACTTTTTGAGCTCAACTAAACTGTGTCATTATCCCAAAGTGTTTTAAAATTCCTCACTAATGAATACATCAGCAAAGATGAGAACAGATCCCAAGCTGCTTTGGACATATAGAAATAATCCCACAGTTTTTGGATCCGGATTTACAAAATTAAGATGACTTTCATGTGCTAAAAATGGTTTTGATCCAACAGAATAACTTCATTGGAGTAACTTTGGCACTTTAGACTGAGATTGTATTTCAATTGGATCTAAAATAGCACTTTGTTTCATTTCATTCACTTAGTAGCATGCCCCTCTCCATAACCTACTGTACATCGCCATCAAATTGGCATTTTTGTTATGAAATTATTAAGTACATGAGTAGCATCCACTTCTGTTAATTTTATTAATTTTAATTAAGTTTGAATTATACTAAATCAATGTCCTAATTCCTTGCATTATTTTAAATGTACACTATTCAGCATTTCAACCAGGGGTGCAATCTAAAAATTTTCGCTATCGGTTCTGTGGGCGTGGCTTAATTGGTGGGTGTGGCTTGGTGGTCAGGTGACAGGGTGGGCATGGCCAAGTCAACGTAACTTCTTTGCCCTTTTTTGACCTACAAAAAAGCTCAAAAACCAACTTTCACACTTTACACACACACACACACAACAC
>JANHFM010002332.1:61961-71980 GCA_032468115.1 Grayia smithii
TGGGAGTTGGGTCCACCCGCCCGCCTGTACTTACCTTTCTCCTTTTTGTTTTGACCTGTTTAGCCCAGCTGAGACACGGCAATCAACTAAAAAGCGTCCATCAGCTGGGCTAAACTGCTCTGCGCATGTGCAGAGCGCTTTTTTGGAGCTGTTTTCCCAAAAAGTATTTAGTGCACATACGTGGAGCACCCATTTAGCATGCACGGCAATCACACCAGAGGTGAAATCCCAAATTTTTCCCTACCGGTTCTGTGGGCGTGGCAGGAGAAGGATATTGCAAAATCTCCATTCCCACCCCACTCCAGAGGAAGGATATTGCAAAATCTCCATTCCCTGCCCTCCTTGGGGAAGGATATTGCAAAATCTCCATTCTCAGCCCACTCTGGGGCCAGCCAGAGGTGGTGTTTGCTGGTTCTCCGAACTACTCAAAATTTTCTGCTACTGGTTCTCCAGAATCTGTTAGAACCTGCTAGATTTCACCTCTGAATCATGTGCAAAGCGCGTGCATGAAGAGAACCGCTGGTAAAGGTAAGTAGAGCCAACCCCTGCACAGAGAGTTACCCCTTAGCGAATTGGCTGTGGTGAATTATCCAGCGGTGAGTAGGCCATGGTGAGTTGGCCGCAGCAAGTTGGCCGTGGCAAATTGTCCCATTCCCTTTCCATTGCCCACATCCCACTAGGTATTCTGAGATCTGCCATTCAGCACATCTGGGAGGCCCCAAGTTGGGGGAATGTAGGCTTATGGCTTTGTTCTCCGTTGTTACAGGTGTGACTGTCTCTACCCTACGTTCACTTGCCCTTTGAGGTCTAAAGTTTCTCTACCAGGAGATGCCACAGTTACCAGCTGGCACTGCTTACCAGATCCTTTACTGCTTTGAGAATGAGCTACAACTTGGCTTTTGATAGCTTCGGACCCTGTTGCCTTTAAGAAGAAGTTTCAGGGAACTGCACCTCCCTACTCCTGATGGGATCTACCCTGGAACAATTCAAAAATGGAGCAAAACCTGGCTGGACCAGAAGCAGGAAGGAACTCTGATGTTCTCCAGGTAGAGCTCGGGGCTACTAAGACGATGCTGGGGGAATTTGACCACACGGTGGATGCCCGATGCCTTCACTTCCGTCAGTTCTGCTATCGGGAGATCTGGGAACCCCGAGAGGTGTTCAACCGGCTCCGTGATCTTTGCTTCCTGTGGCTCCAACCCGAGCGTCATACAAAGAATCAGATCCTGGATTTGGTGATCCTGGAGCAGTTCCTGGCTGTCCTCCCTCCAGAGATGGAGAGCTGGCTTCGAGAATGTGAGCCGGAAACCAGTTCTCAGGCAGTGGCCCTGGCCGAAGGATTCCTGCTGAGCAAAGCCGAAGAAAAGTATCAGGAAGAGCAGCAGGTAAGTATCCTGGTCCAGGTATTCCTCAACTTATGACCATAATATGAGCCCAGGATTTCCGTTGCTAAGCAAGGCAGCTGTGAAGTGAGTTTTGCAACCTCTTAACAACCTTTCTCGTCACAGTTGTTAACTGAATCACTGCAATTTTTTTTAATAACAATTTTATTAAATTATGATATAACATAGAAAAAGAAGTACAAAAGCAAAAAGAAGGAGAAATAGGGAAGGGGAAGGGAAAAGAGGGGAGAAGAAGGAAAAAAGAAAGAAAAAGCTTTAACTCTCTTAGGGTAATAACATCAAATCATAACTTTTTAGTTTTAGATAGTACTTTAAACTAGCCATTTCCGTGACACCATATCCATCTAATCGGTAAAGCCCCAAATCAAAGTTTCATTTTTTTTCCTACCACAAGCACAAAGTCCAGAAACGGTTTCCAGGTAGAAACAAAAACAACTGTGTGTTTTTTTCTTTAATCAAAGCAGTCAATTTAGCCATCTCTGCTAACTCCATCAACTTTTGCAGCCATTCGTCGGTTGTCGGGATCTAATTGTCCTTCCATTTCTGAACATAAATCACTGCAATTGTTACATTGGTAACATTGTTGTTAAGTGAATCAGGCTACCTCACTGGCTTTGCTTATCAGAAGGTTGCAAAAGGGGATCACAGGACCCCGGGACACTGCAATGGTCATAAATATGAGTCGGTGGCCAAGCATCTGAATTTTGATCATGTGACCCTGGGGATGCCACAATGGTTGTAAGTGTAAAAACCAATCACAAGTCACTTTTTTCAGTGGTGTTGTAACTTTGTACAGTCATTAAACAAACGGTTGTAAGTCAAGGACTACCTGTAGTTGCAAGGAGCAAGTAACCACAATCCTGAGAAAAACATTGTGATCCATTACAGGTAGTCGTTGAGTTACGACCACAATTGGGGCCAAAATTTACATTGCTGAGTGAAACATTTGTTAAGTGAGTTTTAGCCCATTTTACGACCTTTCTTGCCACTTTAAATGAATCACTGCAATTATTAGTAACATCATTGTTAAGTGAATCCGGCTTTCCAATTGGCTATGCTTGTCAAAAGGAGATCATTGCAACCATCATAAATATGAACCAATTGCAAAGCATCTGAATTTTGATCGTGTGGCCATGGGGATGGAAAAACATGTATAAATCACTGTTGTAACCTCCAATGGTCACTAAACGATTGGTTGTAAGTTGAAAATTATCCGTAGTTGCAAAGAGCAAATAACCAGCAAATCTTTAGAAAAGCACTGCGATCCCTTACAGTCCCTTTCTCAACTGGAAACCTTCTACTCTTCTTTTCCAGGGTCAGGAAAAATTTCCAGACTTGACCAATGAGATAGGGAAATCCTCTTCCATCATCAGACCCCGAACATTTTTCAGGTGGATTGTGGAGGAGGAGCCTGAGCAGATTGTTTCTTGTCAGGGTAAGGCCTTCCTTGACAGATTTCTCTTTTATATCCCTTTCTCACCCCTATCTGAAATGTGGGAAGATTTTTTTTTGTAATTGCAGCCTTTTACAGTTGCCTTGTTTCACCAGAGATAATAGTTTGAATGACTTATTTTTATGAATTGTATTTATAACCCTTTTGAATCCCAAAGGACTCTGGGCTGTATACAATAAACCAACAAATAAATCAAAATCCATATTACCAAAAAAAAAAAAAAAAAGCCAAGATAAATCTCTTTGGTGGTGCAGTGGTTAGACTGCAGTACTGCAGGCTACTTCTGCTGATCACTGGCTGCCAGCAGTTCGGCAGATCGAATCTCACCTGCTCATGGTTGACTCAGCCTTGCATCCTTCCGAGGTGGGTAAAATGAAGACCCAGATTGTTGGGGGCAATATGCTGACTCTGTAAACCGCTTAGAGAGGGCTGTAAAGGCACTATGAAGCACTGTATAAGTCTAAGTGCTATGGCTATTGCTAGTAACAAGGTTGTTCAGTGAATCTGGTTACCCCATTGACTTTGTTTGTTGGAAGGTCACGAAAGGTGATCACATGATCCTGGGACACTGAAACCATCAGAAATATGAGTCAGTTGCCAAACATCCAAATTTTGATCACAGGATTCATTGGGATGCTGCAATGTTCGTAAGTGTGAAACATAGTCATAAGGCACTTTTTTTCAGTGCCATCGTAACTTCAAACAGTCACTAATTGAACTGTTGTAAGTCAAGGACTATCTTATGCTATTTAAGTCTATGGAGGTTGCATTTCTCATAATTCATTGACAAGCATGAATCTTTTAGTCAGGTAATTCCATTATAGCATTCAGTGCCGATGAAGCCTTTGTGGTCACAAGGCCTCTGCTGTGAGAACTTCTACTGCAAGGGGGTATGGGGGTATGAGGACCATGCTCTATACCAGTGTTTCTCAACCTTGGCCATGGAAGATGTGTGGACTTCAACTGGGACTTCAACTCCCAGAATTCCCCAGCTGCTGGCTGGGGAATTCTGGGAGTTGAAGTCCACACATCTTCCACGGCCAAGGTTGAGAAACACTGCTCTATACTTTTCTCTGATTAAACATTTGATGTTAATTTGTATCTATTGCTATAATTAAATTATCCTAACTAATGTCACTTGTTTTTTGTTGTTACCTACAAACCTCTGTTTACTGTATTTGCTCCTGGGTTGTCTCACATAGTCACACTGTACGCACTCTGATACTTTCTAAGCTGGACTTTTTATAGAGTCACTTGCTTGTGAGATGAGCAGGTATATAATAAATACGATGAATAAATAACATATATTCAAACTAGTCTCTCCCTATAATTGTTCTCCTTGACTTTAGTCTTAGAGGTAGTGAGGAAATTTCCAGACTAATATCCATTATCATGAATATCGACAGAGGAGATACAAAGAGGGACAAATAATGTCATGCCTATACTTACAACATTATGCAAATGACGCAGCTTATGTACTTGTGTCAAACACCATAAAGTCATTACATAATTGTGCATTTGTGAAATGATATCTTGACATACCAACTATTTCCAAAGCCTCTTCTTACACTGCAGTTTTGGATAAAAATTAAGCTCACAAGTTGCACTGCATTGTAGGCATTAATGGGTGTGGATTTTTTCCACATGCATCAGGATTTGTGAATCAGCATGCAGAAACATGGCATATATACAGAGCCATCAATTATAATTTGATATACTTTAGGCAATCATATGTGATGCTTATTATGTGGAGATGCGGTGTCAGGCTATTATAAATCCCTCAAATGATAGCCTTTCCTAAAATTGTGCCCTCTGGTCATCTAGATGGGGAATTATGAGAGCAGAACTATATTCAGCACTCTTTTCAGAGATATAATTGAAAGAAAGAAGGAAAGTTTTTAATTTTATTGTATTTATTAAGGCAGCACTAAGTAAGTCAGTAGTATTTCTCTAAATGTTGCTAGCTACATTTTCCTAGTGTTTGTCATCTGTGATTATTTGCTAGGAATTATGATTCATTAATAGGTGAAGGGCAATGTTTTCCACCCCACCTTTCAAATAAAGGAGTGTGCTCCACAGGAGCATGTATAAGAAACATCAAGATGGCAGCCATAACTATGCAATCAAGTCCTGTGTTGTGCATGTGATCTATTTAAAAATGGACATGGTTTTGATCATATGGTTGTGGCCACAATCATTTTGAATGACGTCTCTGGATGTCCTCGGTGCCTCAAACTGGGTGCTCCTCCAGAACCATTGCAGAACCCTAATGTGCCTAAAGACTGGATGAGATATGATTTTTACTGATGGGACCTTAATTTAATCCACTGTTCTTCATTTTTTCACCCAAGTAGTTGGGTATAGTGTCTGTTTGGTTATATAATCCCCCTTTCAAATAGCCCATAATACATACTGTAAATAAGAACAAGACATACTGGAGATAACTAGAATTTGGCAAATGTTTCCTATATAGTATACAATTCATTCTCCAAGTGTGGATTATCCTGGGACTAATGTAGCTCTCATCCATACACAAGAGGAAAGTAGGCATAAACTCAGGGAAACCTCATATATGCATATCCATTGTGCTATTGTACCTTGCAATTAACAACAGAAAAGAGCAGAAAATGTTGTGTAAGAAGGTAAAAGTCAAAAATTTAAGTCAGGAGATAAGAAAAAGAAAACCCTACTAAAATTTGTTTACAGCAATACTATCCAACATACCTCTCCAAATCTTACTACATTGTCTGATAGAGCCCAGCTGATACAGTCTATCAGCTGGGCTAAAAACAAACGAATATAGATAGGTATAGCACAGGTGCGGGCAGGAGGGCCCAGCTGACGGTTGCAGCAAACCAGTTCACTATCAACTCACCATCACCACTCCAGATCACCCGAACTGGGGAGAACCGTTAGCAACCCACCACTGATCTAAAGGCAACACGGTATTCACCTGTCAACCACCGAAGTCCTATGGAAATGTGCTAAATGTCTTTAGAACAGGGGTGTCAAACTCAATTTCATTGAGGGCCGCATCAAGGTTGGGTTTGACCTCATAGGGACGGGGTGGGCATGGCCAGGGTGGGCGTAGCCAGCTTGACATCACTCGTATCAGGTGGCCGCTGTGGTAGACTGAGCTCTGTGTCAACAAAAATGGGCTCCCGAGCTCCATTTTTGGCCGTGATGGCCTCCTGAAGTCCTCTGCCAGTGAAAACAGAGCTGGGGGGGGGGGGCGGCGCAGAGGGCTACAGCAGTTCATTAACTTAATTAAATCAATTGATGTGACTTTCAGTTAAAATATGCCCCTAATAGCATAATCCTAACCCGGCTTTATTTACTGGGAACCTATGACATATAATCATATAATACAGACACACACAATTCGTATTAAATTATGTCAGTTAAAATATCCCTGTGCATGAATTATTTTAAAGCACAGGATGGGAAGATTGAATTAACCCTATTATGAGAAAGCCTCCTTTATCTGTTTTCTTCCTTTCCATTTACTCACTCAGTGCATTTCCTTCTGTTTACTCTGAATGAAGCAACCAATATTCTATAGTCCATAATTTTCCAGTGTTAAAGGAGTACAGATCTAGGGTTTTTTTTTCTTTTTAAGTATGTTTCTGGAAAAAAAACTAATTAAAGAATGTTTTAATTTTCATGTACAATTTTTCCTAATAGAAAATTTGTGCGTTGGAACCCGAAGGCCGGTTGAAAATGGACCTGGTCCTAATGAAAGCTGATGCTCTGCTTCAGTGTATCAGTGAGGAACAAAAGCATGAAATATTATCCAGGCTAAAGGATGTTAAAGCCATGTGGGAAGAAACAGCCATATACATTACTCATTGTCACAGGTAAGATTCCCAAGTGCCCCCAATTAGGTCTCTCACCAATGGCTTTTAAGAGTTTTCTGCTCAGAAAACTCTTAAGTCAGACAGGAAATGACAATTTTGCCCACCTTTGTCACCACTTTCTAAAGATTCTGATTGGTTTTCTAGTTTGCCCATGAAAAACATATCTGCTCTAACTAGGTGAAGTTGGATGAGTAGCAAGTAATCATGGCAAATGAAATCTAATGCTTAGAGATTTATCCAGAGACAATATTTCAGCATACTAAATCAGTTTAGATCATTTCAAATGGTTCAAATACCTGTTTTCCGACATCCAGATCACGGGCCTAGATTCCCTTGAAAAAGAGATAAATGTCATATTTAGGGAGCATTTGACGCTATGGCATCCTCCTGATCTTTATTTAACAAATGAGGATGCCTGCACTTTTTTTATATACTATTCTGTATGATAGAAGAAGGTGAATTGTGATAATTGCAGTGGGAATAAATATACGATAAGAATACAAAGAACCATTGGTGCAGTAGCCCAATCTTGATACTACCAGTATTTATAAAATTGTAAAAGATGGCTACTCAAGCAGGAATTTGGTAATTGGGTATGTGATAATTACATACAAACAGAGCAAATAAGATGGTATGCTCACCTGGGGAGGATGACTTGAAATTCCATATATAACAACATCAACTAATTATGGTTGAGGCCAGGAGTGGGTTCTACTTACCTTTACTACCGGTTCTCTTCATGCATGCGCTTTACGCGTGATCGACACGTGCATGCTCGCATTACTCGTATGCATGCCGAATGCACGCTCCGTGCATGCGCAGTAACTACTCTCCTGGCATAGAACTTGAAACAAGCACTCTGTGCATGCGCAGAGCAGTTTAACCCAGCTGATGGGCGCTTTTTAGTGGATTGCCACACCTCAGCTGGGCTAAACTAAAGGAGAAATAAAGGAGAAACGTAAGTATGGGCGGTTGGGTGGGCCCAGCTCCTGGCCGCGGAGAACCGGTTCGGTGACATCACACCGTCATCGCTACTGGCTCACACGAACTGGGCTGAACCAAGAGCAGCCCACCACTGGTTGAGGCCACCCAAGGAGCAAGAACCAGAATTTTGTATCTCCCTTGACACCTGAAGTGGTAAAAGAGGAGAAGGAGGAGCAGGAAGAGGAAGAGGAGGAAGATGTGTCTGGGACTTTATGAAATTAATTTGAAGAAATGTTTATGATTTTATAGACTGTATTCTTATTTATTTTGTAATATGTTATATATTTTATTATTAGCCACATTTCTGTAGGAAATTCAGGCAGTAAATTTTCCAACACTACTGAGATACCAAGGAATGATCCAAGATTCTTCTCCATGCAAAGCATGTGATCTCTTAGTTTAACTTTGATATGCAGAAGAATAAGAAGTCCTATTTTCCCAAATCCAAAATTATAGCCCATCAGAAAGGAAAGAAATAAACTGTAGTAAAGGAAGAAGATGCCCAAGAATTCTTCAAGGCTTCTTTGCACAGCATTAGATTATGGATTAATGTGATGACTAAAACTAAGCTCATTAAAAACCTCTTTAAAAAGTCAAAAGAATAATAATATAAGGGAAAAGTACATGTGCTGGTACTGGAAAGTAAACATGGTGGTAGCATTTACACGGAACAGTTAGATACAGATTAACGGAAGGGACCTTGTAGGTCATCTAGTTCAACCCCTCACCCAAGCAGACCCTACACCATTTTTGACAGGTGGTAATCCAGTTTCTTCTTGAAAGCTTCCAGTGACGAAGCTCCCACAATTTCTGAAGGCAAGCTGTTCCATTGGTTGATTGTTCTCACTGTCAGAAAAACAGGTTGGGGGCCTTAGATGAATGCCGTATTTTGATGTTGGAATTTATTGGCAGGTGTCATTTATATTTTGTTGATCCAGTGCAGTGCCCTCTGGATACAAAGTATCACCTACTACTGGTCATACTCCATCATCTGGAGAAGATGTAAATTATATCCAGGACTATTCTGTTTAATGTTGGAGAAGGCAGAATTAATGTATCTAGCTGTCTTTTTTGTTCTAACAGCCGCATTGAGTGGGTGTGGTTGCATTGGAGTGAATACTTGAAGGCCCAGGATGAATTTTATACCTGGCTTCACAATATGAAGGTGACCTTGGAACCTGACATAGAGTTGCAACTTGGCTTAAAGGAGAAGCAGTGGCAGCTTAGCCATGCTCAAGTCCTACTGAAAGATGTTCAGAATCGGTCATCTTTACTGGATCGGCTACTAGAAGAAGCCATATCTCTGTATAACCGGATTGGAGATACAAGTGTTGATGAAGATGCCAGGGAAAAGATAAAGGAGGAATATGAAGAAATCAAAAATGAAGCAGAGGTGAGAAAAATTCAGAGTAAAAGCCAAATAGAAGAGCAAGGTAGACATTGCAATAGGTGTCCACTGCTCCTGTCCCCTATATTTCATTTGCCTCACAGCTGTACAGATCAAATTCACTTTTGTTTCGATCGGGAGTTGCAGATGTTGGCAGAGATCATATGATTTACCATGCTTCTTTTTGGCTCTGATGGTTGAATGAGCCACAGAGCCCAGATTCACACATACTTTACAAATCATAAATGTACACGTTAAACTGAGCCACATAAATCAGTCAGTGGGTTGAGGGTTGAGGGTTGAGGGTTGAGGGTTGAGGGAGGCAAATTTGATCACGATAGACATGTGTTCTTTTCTATGTGTTCTTTTCTCGTGCTTATGAAGTATTTTAGGCCTCTTGTAAATAATGGCCTGCCTTCTCTTAAGCTGAGTAGTTTTAATGCTTCCATTGAATACCAGCTAACTAATAAAAAGTATTTTCACTATTCTGCCTCCATTCTTCTCAGTTTTGTCATTTATACTACTGAAATATTTCCATATCTTTGTTCCATCTCTGTTCTCATTACGTCTTCAGCTATGCATAGCCTTTTAAAAGCTTGGATGATCATTTATTATTACAATAATACTGTATAAATAATTACTAGAGACAGCCTCTCATTCTACCTTAAGTTGGGATATCAATGATATTTCAATAGTTAGACACAGTCTAAATTAGTAGAAAGTTTTTGCCATAAGCATTTCATTTGGAACCAGATCCAAATGAAAGGTTTAAGGCAAAAGTTGTCTACTAATTTAGAAATATTTCATAGTATAGTTGACAAAACCGAGAAGAATGGAGGTAGAACAGTAAAAATACTTTTTATTAGTAGGGTGGAAGAAAACCATTTTTATTGACCACTTAAGGAATGGGTAAGATTATTGATAGACATATTGAG
>JANHFM010002332.1:72035-87121 GCA_032468115.1 Grayia smithii
TTGAAGTCCTCCAGGCTTAAAGTTGCCAAGGTTGGAGATCTTTGGACTAAACATTCTGCAGTATCTGGATACATGATGTCATACTATTCTGAATCTCATTATTGGTTTCTCTCATCTGTTTATTTTCACATTTCAGAGTGAACCTAGACACAGGAATAATTTATACACTGCTCACCCTCTTCCTCATCCTTCCAAATAATTCCTAACACTTCCAAATCAAATTGGGATACCACATCTGTTTTGGGTTTAATTTTAAACCTTCCTCCCAATCACATAATCCCCAAAGTCTTTGAGTCATAGAGACATTTATATGAAATGACTTTCATATTTTATATAATGGACATAGTAAAGTTACTGCTACAACTCTGGCCCAAATATGAAAGCAAATAACGAGAAGAACCATTACGATTTGCATGCTTTGAAATGTTAAGAGGGGGAAACCATGACTGAAAAGAAAATATTCATTTGCTAATAAATTTATTTTTTGTCTAATTGTTGCATTGGTTACACTTGAAGAACAGTTACAGAACTTTACTCTTTGGTTTTCCGAGGCTCTTATTCAGGGGTGGGATTCAGCTGGTTCGGACAAGTTCGGGTGAACCGGATGTTAATTTTAATCTGGTTCTCCGAATCAGTTGTTCCAAGGACTGGCTTACCCCGCCCACCCTGCTCCTCCCAGGAGTGTCCACGCAGCCTGTTTTGGATGCCAGGTAAGTGCAGGGCATGTGTGGAGGCTGTGGGAGGGCGACAAATGGACCTACCCCGAATCCAGAAATGAGCCTGTTTCTGGCCTCCAGAGAGCCTCCGGAGCCTGGGGGAGGCCATTTTCACTCTCCTGGAAGCTTGAGGAAAGCCTCTGGAGCCTGGTAAGGGGGAAAAATGGACCTACCAAAAGTACCAGAAGTCCGAAAAAGGGCCCATTTCCAGCCTCCGGGGCCTGGGGAGAGTGAAAACGCCCCCCCACCCCACCGTGGTGCAGGAGACCGAGTAGGCCACACTCCCATGACCATGCCCAACCCAAACTGGTTGCTGAAATTTTTCGACCCCACCCCTGCTCTTATTGTACATTGTGTTCCAAAGAAAGTGATGTTCCTGATGCACAAGGCACAAATTGTTCTTTGTGATACATTAATTCAAATTTATGCTTCATAGGAACCTTTTCAGTAGAGCACTCGTTGAGGTGGTTCCTGTGAAAAATATTCTTCTGACTTGGAAATTCATTGTATTTCCAAAACACTCAGTTTTCAATAATGATCATTGGTGTTGAGAGTGAGCAAAATGTAGTTTCTTGGCTTTAAATTAACCTTGCTAACATTATATTTATGTAGTTTATTTTTATTCTGATTTTAGAAAGGTAAGTAAATTATTCTTATAAACAAACAGATACACCGGAAAGAAAGGGTGGGGGGAGGGGTCATGCATGAAACAAATAAACAGAAAAAGAGCAAATCACAAGTATTTCTATTAAAATTCATAGCTGCTTTTTTTTTTTTTTTAACCAAGCAGCCCTTTCTGTCCCTTTGTACCAATTCAGTGTCCCAACTGAATTGTACCAACTCCACAGTAATCCTGTCAGGAAGGGATTTGGGGCAGATGTAATAAGGAGACCTGCATCTTATTTCAAAATACCCCTCTCCTCTGGCTGTTGAAATAAATGTCTTTTTCACACCCTCCTAAAAATTAAATCGGTTCCTTTATCGTTACATTGCAGCTCTTTAAAAAAAACCTTAAGACTGAAAATATTCTAACTTTTTGGAAAGAGGCATATATATATATATGCTCTCGTGTCATCTAGAGACATTTGCTATCCACATTCCTAGGATGTCCTTTCTGACTTTTCTCAGCAGATAGTGACATTGGTGATTCAGTGGAGCCTCATTCCTCAGAAATGAAACAGATCTACACCAAATTACAGTTTAGGGATACCCTAAAATATGTTTTAGTCATAAAGAAACCCTTGATAGTATTGTAAATAACCATATACTCTTCTTCCTTTGGCAAATAATTCCATTTTCTTTTTGCTTTTCAACTCTGCTAATAGATCACTTGCAGGGATCCTGTATTGCTCCCTTCTGATGTTAGCAGTGCAAAATTTTAAACAGACATTACTGTTTGTTTGTTTATTTATTTATTTAATTTATTTTAATTTAATTTCTATGCCGCCCTTCTCCCGAAGGACTCGGTGCGGCTCACATGTTCAAACATGTTTGTTTGAATTTATGAGCCATCCCAAACTCCAGAGGACTTTGTGAAATCCCTTCTCCAGGGTTAGGACCCTTGTTGTGAGATGGAGAAGTTTTCAACTGTTTTTTTTTTTTCTCCTGTCAGTTGCAATGAAAATAAATCTACCTCTGCTTGTAGTCTTGCTAGTATTGAGGTCTAAATGGAACTTCCATATTCCAAGGCAGTATAGCTGGAAAACATTGGAGGAGAGTTATTGCCTTACTGGCTTGTCAGTAAGTTGCTACTGTAGAAAACTGACTGCTGGATATTTGGTAGGTGGATCCTTGGCCTTATCCAGAAACCTCCTCTCTTGCCTTTAGCAGAAAATTATCAAATTGATGAGGAGTGTCAGCTAATCCGGAAGCTACACTAATACTGTTTTATTATTTGCCCTGAGGGGACTGCCTGTATAATTTCCTTTATATTGTCCCACAAAAGAGGTGGAGGGGGGGGATTAAAAAAATTGAATAACTCACAAGGGCCCCCTAGTGGAACATTACATTGAAAAACCTGCAGAGATAATGCATACTGAACTGTGTATTTTTTCTTAAATGTTTTCCATATTATTTCCTACAAGTATTTTCTATTTTCAATACAGTACTTGAAATGCTGTCATTAATGAGAAGTTGGCTTACTAAACCTTTCTTCTGGCACTATCTTTCCTTCCTTGAAAAAGAAATGAAAGTCTTTAAAATATTGTATTTACTTACTGTAAATTAAATGCTAAATAATTACAGTTCACTTGGATCTGGTATAGGTATGTTAACTGTTTCAAATTCCTGAAAACAACCAAATGACATATGAGGAGAAGAATTCTTTGTGCTCTGAGTTTATTAAAACAACAACAACTGTTTTTCCCTTTGGGATATTTCTCTTGTTTCAGAGAAGAGTGATGTTACTTGAAAAGATAACAACAGAACACAAGCTATACAAGGCCAATGTTGACCAGTTTAGGCTATGGCTGACTCAGCTAACAGAAATATTAAACTGCTGCCTCAATCAAGAATCAAAGCTGCCAGCAGAAAACAGAATCAAAGCATTGCAGGTATTTGATTGCTGAAGTTATTTCTGTGAAGGTGTTTTGCTAAGATGTTGGGAGTTCTGTTTTTTAAGCTGCCAGGAGCCTCTATGGAGGAACCTTTTTTTAAACAATAAAGATGACTTCATTTGTGCAGCTGTAACCAACATTTTGATTCCTTTAATTTCCTTGAAACATGCCCTTCATTTTCTCATAGGCAGGGATCTACGTATGACTTACCAAATCCTGCTCCCTGCACTACTTGTATTAATAGGGCATCGGTCAAAAAACACAAGTTTTTTCCCACATTGAATGAAAAATCATTTGTAGAAAATTATTTCTAAATGTAGATTCCTCCAGAATTACTTTTATTTTTAAAGAAGTGTGCTTTTTTTTTTTTTGCATGCTGTTTTACAGTTTACTGAGCAGAAGTTTAAAGCTCCTGGAGCTTCTTTCTGCTCCAGCAAAATCCAAAGAATGGCAATATCTACATTGATTATTACTGGAAATGTGTCAAAATGTATCTTTACGTCCATATTAAAGAATACTAAATGTGTAACCTGAAATATACAATCAAATTTGAATTGGTTTTTCATTTGTCTTTTTAAATTGTCTGGATTTACTACAGCCATGAGATTCAGTTTATTACAATTTGGAAGTTTTGCCCTGCCTTCAGAGGCTGAAACTCTGTTACCATAAGATATAAAATATAGAACATTCTTGAAAATATTTCTGGAATCTTTTTTATCCTATATCTACATGCCTACCATCCCAATCTTAGAAGAATTTTTGGAACTTGTCAGAAGTATACTTAAAAAGGAGTAAGCAACATTGTGAGCCATAAATTGTTGGACAAAATGATTTTTAAGGAACAGTGTGGTGTCAAAGCAGTTAAATCAGTCTTTGAGATATATAATTTCTTTATATGATACTTAATACAGAGTTCATTGTACAAATGCAAAGAGAAAACCAAACTATATGTTAGAGATGCTAACCGAGGAAGACTAGAAGCTAATATGACTGGTGGGATCTGCAAGCTTAATACACACATATGGTTTGTATGCACTGATGACAAACACATGTGCAGAGTGATGTTTGGTGATCAGTCCAGTTCATGGATTATATGTATTGAGAGGGATCTTTGTATATGTATGAAAGTTCTACCCAAGCTATGTTTGACCATATCTATTATATTACACTGGCAAAGTTGCCATTTCTGTCAGCAGGATATTGTATGGATTCAAAAATAAAGATTTCTTGCTGCCAAGTCCTAAGTCCTACTGAATTGCTTAGCAGTTGGGAATTTTATGTTATATTTTTTTTGATGAATGGACCAAGCATTTAGAGGTGCTCCATCTTTTGAAGATGATAGTACCATACAGATGTGTACTAATATCAGAAGTGGTCAGGCACGCTGAACTGGTAAGGAAAAAAGATGCACACCATTGTTTCCCAACAGAGATGTGACATAAATCCAAGAACCACTGTTGCCTGATCCAGCCTGGGTCTGGTAGATTCATGGTTATGACATTCCTGGCATTTATTTTATTTATTTATCGCATTTATATGCCGCCCCATCTCCCGAAGGACTGGCATGATGGCCATTCAAAATAATTTGGGTAACTAGGCACAAGGCATGAAGCCATTTCTTATGTCCATAGGCAGCAATCTATGGTGGATTTATGCTGCCTCAGTATCCGTATTTTCTACATGTGAGATTGGGAATCACTTACTTTGCAACTCTTTTCTCCTGCAGGACATTATGAAAGATGTAAAGGGTGGAGAAAAGAAATTGAAACATCTGGAAGCACAGTCTGTAGATGTGATGCAAAACACCTCTCCCCTGGGGGCAGAAAAGATGAAGGCTGAGCTTGAAGAGCTGAAAAAACTCCTGGAGAACATAAAGCTGGTGAGTGTGGAGGAAGAGGAGAAACTGCTGAAGAGCCTTCAGTCCAAAAATACCTACCACATCCAGGCCAGGATGCTCGAAACTGATGTTCAAGAATTCCGTAAAAGGCTGCAAAGACTAGGAAACCACTTTGAAAAGGATGATATTGTGAGAAGTGATGAAGATTTAATTTCTCTATGGAGAGAATACATGGTGAGTAGTTATTGGACAGTAACCAACTGGGAACAAAGGCAGATGGTCAGATAATGAAATTACAGTGAATTTAAATCTTGCTCATCATCTATGCAGATGCAATTACTGTATATTAAAATAAATGGTTGAGACATCTTCATGGCAACATTTGAATGTGTCCCAATGAATTGTGCCATTATCCAGGATGTTCCATTTTATTGGAACAGGCATCCTTTACTCTATTTGCAGCCTAAGAAACTGATATTAACATGAGGCAATCCTAGGTCTTTTTTCTTGTTTCCTAAATTTTGTATAAATCTTGGTGGAAATAAGTCACTTTTACCTGTAGCTAATTTATGAAAGATGCCATTGTTTGTTTCCTCTTAAACTTTCATCACAAGCTGATGTGTTTTCTTCAGTTGAGGTTTCGGGATGTTTTTAATCTATGATTTTTATGAAGCATTGGAATGGGAGAAGTTGCCACTGTAAGTTTGCTTTTATTGTGAAATGTATATTTTTGCTATATTGTGGCTATGTTTTTATTTTTATAAGATGTTTGGAGTTTGAATTTAATTGTAGATTTTATGCAAGTTAAAAAACAAACATGTATGTCAATATTTCTTGACAATAATTTTGTTTTTAAGGCAACAAAGGCAAACCTTACAGCAGAAGAACCAAAGGCTGAGAAACTGAAGATTCAACTGAAGGAGTTGTTCAAATTTTCACAAGATTTGCAGCCTCTTTCGGAGAGTGTGATCCATGCCATACGAGAACATCAAAGGTATTTTGCTGAAGGAAGTGGCACAATTCAGAATAAATGATAGCAGTGGATTAGCTAACTCCAAAAATACATTTGAGTGAAAGGACTGATACAGACAGTTTGTTTCAAAATTTAGAAATATAAATCTGAAAGGAGGCAATGGTAAATTATATCTCTTGACTTCCACTGATCTTAAGGCTTATTTGAAATGAGATTTGTCTTTTTTCCTTCTCAAAGCTCTAGGTGCCTTTTATATGTTTCCCTCACTACTTGCAATAGCTATTCTCATAATAATACTATGGAGACAGGCTGAAAGATAATAACCGGCTCAAGTTCGCTCGTGGTTGGATGGGGATTTAAACCGGGATTCTTTAGCGCCAATATGGACATATCATGGTGGACCTCTGGCTCAAATGTAGTTGGTTGCCATCCAGATTGGATTTTCCCCCCCACATCACAAGGAAGACAGATTTTTAGAGGCATGTCAAAGATCTCCCAGCCCTGGTGATAAGTTGCTCATTTTAACTGGCTCTCAGTTTCCAGATGGAACATTATGAAATAACACCCATGTAATAGGGAGAATGTAGGCATCAAAGTATATGTATCAGTGGTGGGTTGCTCCCGGTTCGGTCCAGTTCTATAGAATAGGTAGCAGTGACGCTGTGACGTCACCGAACCGGTTCTACACTACCAGACCAAAGCCCCCCCTGCGCGCCCATATTTACCTGTCCCTGCACACAGCGCACAGAGCATGCTTACGCGCATGTGCAGGAAGCTGTTTTGAGCCTTTTTTTGCTCAAAAAAGCTGCGCATGCGCAGGAGCGCCCGTTTGGCGCCGTTTGGCGCACCGACCATGCACAAAGCGCGTGCACCTACAGAACCGGTAGGAAAGGTAAGTAGAACCCACTCCTGATGTGTATGAATGGAAAATAATGGGGGTATTTTCAAGTGTTATCACTCCATAGTAATCCTGTCAGGAAGGGAAACCTGCATCTGACTTCAAAATAACCCCCTCTCATCTGGCTGTTGAAATATGTCTTTTTCACATCCTCCTAAAAATTAAATCTGTTCCTTTATCATTTCATTGCAGCTCTTAAAAAAAACCCTTAAGATTGAAAATATTCTAACTTTTTGGAAAGAGGCATATAATTAGCAGGATTCTTTGAAAATGAAGCAAAATAGTTGAATCACTGGCTCATGCTGTATAATCATTACCTTGTGTGTACTTATGTATATATGTACATATTATCAGAGGTGTTAGCCAAATGTTATGCAGGTAGCAACATTAATGATAAGAAGACTTTTTCTCCAGGTGTTCTTTGCTGACTTTTTTCCCATGCATGTTTTTCTGGATAGACATATCCCCCCCCCCCCCACCTGCTTCTAGCTTTACTAAAACATTTTTGCTTTCATTCTTAGTGCAGTCAGGAAATTATCTGCATAATCTTTTTTTTTTCCAGATCTGGGAAAAGGGTTGTCAACAGCTGGTTAAGGCACAGACAAATGTTTGCTCGTGTCTAAAATCTGGCTTTCTTGTGACAAGCATAGACTGTTTTGGCAAGCGAAAAAGGCTTTCTGTTAATGAAATCAGTTACTGCAGGAGAAACATTAATTCTGAGTGAAGGAAGCAAGTCTGGGATTCTTGCCAGTGAGGAAAAGTAAGAATGGAAACTTTGAACATTTGCCACAGAAGAGATGACAGATCGTTGGTATCTTCCAAAGAGGCATTGCCTCCTTTGTAGGAAATGATAATCTCACTAATGATTATGAAGAGACAGAAGAAACAAAGATAGTGAAAGTAGTGATCAAAGGACTTGTGCTCTTCCAAAATTATGTTAAACATAAACTGTCCTTACAGGATAACTATTATCACAAGATAGTATCACATTATGGCATGCCGAGTGGGACAAACCCTTTTCTATTGTTTTGTTTAACTGAAAACAAAATACATTTCCTAAGGAAAGCTTTATGTTTGTTTTCTAAAAACCTGTGGCCATTACTGCTTGCCAGGTCCCTTCAAGCTGGACAATGAAATTAGAAATAAGCTGTGCCTCAAGTTGTGAGCCAGAGACACAAGCAGGTTGGAATTTTCAACAAGTAAGAACAAGTTTTTCTTTTTCAGTCAGTGGATGGATAGGAGCCAGTCGCCTCCAGAGAGGATGAAATTAATTTTGTTCAGATTTAATCATAAACCAGTATTTTTTGAACTAATACACAAACAGAATTCAACATGCCATCAGAGTTCACACAAAATACTGTTACCAGGTATGCTCAGAGGCAAACTGTAAATAACTTCTTAATACAAAATCACTAAAGAATTCTTAAACAGTAACCAAAACTGCGCTTTTCAGAATTGAACCATATACATAACTACATTTTCTAGGTATTTTGCACCACACAGATTCAAGTATGGCTAAATTCATTCTAAAGAGTATTTTGACAGTACTACTAAAATTAGCTGGAGGAGAAGCCACAAAACACATCTGTTAACTCTGTCAAATCAGAGTGAACTTTCTGCTTCATGGCTACCCCTTTTTAAGAGCAGAATGTGGAAATAAAAAGATCTATCATCCCAACCTCATATTTTAAGTCCAATATTTTGTACATGCAGACAATATAATATATAGAAAGAGGGTCTTCTACAATAAACACACTTAACCTTGTGGCTGCACATCTTGCTCCAGCTGCTAAGTTTTAACCTTGATCACATGCTTTATTATGTAAACCCATCTCATTGGTGAGTATATGATTCAATATTATTTCAGTAACCCACTAAGTAAGTTAGTTCAAATGCAGGCAAGATGAAGCACTGTGCCAGCCTAGCTAACTAGGGGATCCCAGAATGGAGAATACTGCTAAATTGGACTCCCTTGATACTTAGTGTGCATATTTCTTGTTAATTGTTATTTGTAAATAAATTAGATAATGTTAATATTATGACTATACGGCTTAGTTTAAAGTTAGATTTCAGTGGTGTATGTCTTGAATTGTAAATACCTTAGGCCATCTCTGCAATTAAGGTGATACAAAGTCACACGAATGAGTACCACAAAAAGCACTATTATCATGATTGTTAAGGGAAAAATCCACCTTTTGGTAGTTATTTTCCCTCTTTAATGTCTCTGCTGTCTTTTTGCTCTTGGCCTGTAATAGATGGTGGGTGTGTGGATCTTAAAGATGATCCTTAAGAGGCTATTGGGGAATCCAAGCTGCACAGCTAGCTTCTTGTAATTCCCTGAAGCAGGTGCAAAGAAAATGCATCTGGGCATCTAAAAACGGTTTTGTGGATTATCTGATTGGCAAAGGCAGCTGTGGAAAGAAGAAGCCAGGAGAATATAGGAAGCAGAAACAGAGTTGCTTTGTGTTAAGAAAGCAGATTACATGCCCAGCCTTTTCGTCCCTTTCAGTCCAACCTGGGATTCACTTCTCCCTTCTGCCAAGGAAGAAATGAAATCCTCCTTCATAGTAAAACTTCATAATTTTGTTAATTTATTTTTGCAGTCTGAAGGGGAAAATGTTTAAATTGAGCACAGAGATTGAAACAGAGTTGAGGCAACGCTTCCAAAACCCCCTGAGGGAATTTCAGCTGTGGAAACCATCAGCTCAGCGACTCCTGGACACCACAGTCCATGTTTCTGATCCTGCATTGACAGATGCATTCCTGCGTCAGATTGAGGTGACGACTTTATAACATTTGGAATCTTAAAATTGATGTGTTCAGAAACCAACACATAAATCAACATAGTAATGTTGTAAGAATTTCAGACTATTCTGTATTAGTATTGGAAACATTTTTAGCCTGTACAACAACCAAGGGCCTCGGTGGCGCAGCTAATTAATGCTCTGGCTAAGTGTTTCAGCTTAGTTCCAGATGCCAGAATTAGTGTTGGTTCGAATCTCACCAGGCCCAAGGTTGACTCAGCCTTCCATCCTTTCAGGGTAGGTAAACTGAGGACCCAGAGTTTTTGGGGCAATAAGCTGACTTTGTAAAAATGCCACTTGGAAGAAGGCATATACAAGGAATGAAGTAATTTGCTGAGCACTTGAGTTGTGCTCGAAACTGTAAGCCGCCCCGAATCTCTGGAGAAGGGATATAAATAGAAATTAAAAAAAAAAAAACCATCACAATGCCAGGAGAACTTGTAAATTGTGAACATTCATATGCATCATTTTTCCTTATCCTGGTCAAATAGTGATCAGTAAATAAATATCAGTACATATTTGAATACCAGGCTAATTTAACCTTCATCATTATAAATCTTCAGCAAGTTTAACGATTTAGCATTGTACATTGGAATAAACAGTTGAAGAAAAAGATAACGACATAGTAGTAATGCAAGGTTCTAGAAATCAAACAACCCCTATTGGTATACTTTGTCTGTTATATCATTTATTTATTAGTCTCACTAGTCACAGAGAGAGAGAGAGAGAGAGAGAGGAGAGAGAGAGAGAGCGAGAGAGAGATCTGCAAAAACATCATGGAGCATCTCTAGCCTGGATCAGAACATATTATAGTAGTGCATACTGGGAAAAGTTCAACATACATTCACCCTAAACCCCCTTTGCTGCTAAATGCTTAAAAAGTTAACTCTCGCCTGTTAACAGTTGGAGCAAGTCAATTCCTCTACTTTGTCCTCCTGCCCACTTTGGAATTTCTTTTTTATGTCTCCCTAAATTGAAATGTCAAATATCCTGGAACCTCCTGGAACTCTGCAGATCCTTACAAGCTCACCAGGAAACCAGGATTTCCTTAGAATGTGGTTTGAAAACAGTTGTAGGAGATTATTTGAAGCCTTACATAGCTAAGACGATTCTCTCAAATATAAAGCTCTGAATTCTGAGTCCAAGGCTCTGTTCTCTGGCTCATCTGAAAAAAAGACAAGGCTTCTTTAATAGCAGACCCGTAGTTGTAAAATGCTCTCTCCAGTTACATTCCCGTTTTCTCATTTTTCAGGAGCTTTAGGAACTTTCCCCAATGCCATCTGTATAAAATTGTGCAGTTTTATATGCTGGTATATTTCTTTCATTTATGTAGAGATTGATTGCAATCTAATTGGTGCCAGCCAATAGTGACCCCATAGACTTTACTTTCTTTTTTTTTACTTTTTGTCTACTTTTATTTTTAAAATAATTATACATTCATCTCCAAAATTAAAATACAGAATAAAAAGAAAAAAGATGTCAGTTGCATATAAACTGGCCAAGCAAAAAACAATAATAAAATATGTATAGAACAAATAACAACTATATCATTAATATTAATAATCAACATAAAATGCACACCTTGATTTAAAGCCGAAACATATACCAGTATCTCAAATATCTGATACATTTTCCTCCCCTTGCATAACAGATCTACAACTATATCTCCATCTATAATTTCTTACTAAAATACTATGTTACATAAAAAGATGTCATTGATCTGTTGTCCATCTATCAGGTCAACCCACCATCTCTTCACTTAAAAGAGAAAGTTAATAGGTAACCTCAGAAACAAAAGTAGCCTTCCAATCTTTGTTAACAGCCTGTTATTGTACTTAATATTCTAAAAGTCCACAAATGCCTTCCAATCTCTTATAAACTTGTCTAATCTATTGTCTCTAATCAATGTGGTTAATATAGATATAACTTTCCAAATAGATTTGTTTCCACTATGATCTGTTCCTCTGTCATTGTAACTGACAGTGTAAAAAATGTGGCATATCTACCTTACAATTTCCCGGCATGAGAGTCTTCTCCAGAGAACCTTTTCCAAAGAAATAGTCTTTGAATAATACATTCAAAGGGAAATAATATGAGTCTGGTCATTTGTGTTCAAGTGAAAATTCTGGGTTGATCCAATTATCCATTTATTTGTTTCCTTGGATGTCCACAGTATCCTCCAAAAGCAATGTTGAAAGCATCAACACTCTTTCTGACCTGGTTCTTCATAGTCCAACTTTCAGTTTTCATCTAGTGTTACAGGGAATACCACTGCTGCATTGTTCTGATATTTGTAGGCAAAGATACATTATGTTGACATATTTATGTGTTGTTATAAATTACATGCTGATAAAACTTATTTAATAGTATTTCTGAGTTGTAATTCGGTTTTTTATCATTAAGTGTTGTACCCTATGACTCATGCCGACTGTATCTTTTCTTTTATGTACACCGAGAGAGGATGCACCAAGACAAATTCCTTGTGTGTCCAATCACACTTGGCCAATAAAGAATTCTATTCTATATTCTATTTTAAAATGATTATTCTAATTATTCCTGTTTGGGAAAAATATTTTCAAAGTAGAAAAATAAAAATGATTGACATAAATGCATAACAATCAATTATTCTCTTTTGTAGATTTTTGTGGCTGAAAGCTCCCATCTTAAGGAACAACTCCTGAAAGTCCAGATGAAAAAAGATTTCTTGGGCAATATTTTCAAACCGGAGAGAGCAAAGTTACTCTTGGAGGAAGTTAGTGATGCTACAAAGGAATTAGAAAACCTGCACAAAGGGCTACTTCAGAGAAAAAGCAGGTTACAGGTAAGCTGCTTCTAAACAATCAGCTGATAAGAAGAAGAATTGTGATTTAACAGTGCAGCAATTATTACACCACCAACTACAATGGTTGATACATCATTCAGTTTTTACTTCGGTCAGATTGTTATTTTCATTCTGAAGTACTCACAGGTCTGTGTTGTGAGTTGGCAGAAAGCCTTCATGCTTTCAGGACTGGCATGAAATCAGCTTTTTCTCTCTGGCTAGGCTTTGGTATCACAGCATAAAGACTTTGATGCATCCTTCAAACTTCTGCAAACACAGCTGTCTGCTCTCAGAGTCAAGCTAAATGCAGAAAAAGAACTGCTGCCAGATCTTATGGGTAAAGAAGCCCGGTTGCAAAGGCTAGAGGTAAGTGGCATCAAAAACCATCCAAAAGAATTCCTTTCCAAAATGTGTTATCAATAGGCATAGCCAGCTCTAGCTGTGATGTGTGTCACACAAACAAAAGCCCCCAAGCTGTCCTTTTTGGAGCATTAGAGTAGTGAGACTTGTATCTCCTTAATGGCTTTTCTTGGCTCGCACAGCAGCCATTCAGTTTCAAGAATAAGTGTTAATTTCTTGAAACTGTATGCCTGCAGTGTGAGGCAGGAAAAGGTGTGTTTCCTGTAAGGGGGCAACAACTGGTAAAGGAACATGTCTGTTCCTCTGCTGCAGCACTTCTTTCCATTTTGGAACTACAGTAAATAGATGTACATCCCTAATCTATCTCATAAGTTTATGAGTTTGTTGTGAAGCTTAAAAGGAAAGAGGAACAGTGTAATTGGCAAAGGTGGGATGAAAAAGTAAGACACACATTAAAGGAAGGAACATCTCCTTCAAAATAAATTTCATTTGCTAGTCCTCACCTATGTTGTCACCTGTCTGGACACCACAGTTCATGTTTCTGATCCTGTCTTGACCAAGACTCTAAAACAGGGCTGTCAAACTCAAGGCCTACGGGCTAGATGCATCACATACTGGCCATGCCCAGTAGCAAAGGGGAAAAAAGTCTCGATATGTCATGTGATGCTGCCATGAGGCCGCGAGTTTGACATCCCTAAAAGATGTGGAATCTTAAAATAAGCGTGTTAAATCAAACCAAAAAAGCACAAAACACACAAACCAATATAGGAAAAGCATAATATAATTAAGATAGAACCCCTCCCCCCATTTGCAAATTTATTCCAGTGGATTATGTTGCAGAATATAAATTTTGAGTCTAGGGGATTGTAGATTATTCATTTTTCTGCAACTCCAGTTAAGGATTTAGATTAGCAGGATTAGGACTAACTTTTATGTGTAGATTATCCTCTGAATGTACAGCAATGTGCATTTTCAAACAGGTTCTTGTGTTCTTTTAAGATGTTTTCAAGTATGTAATGATTCCTTGAACAGCAACTTATTCAAAATGCAATTTTATTCTACAGAGCATTCAAGGACACCTGGATGAATATGCAATCCAAATGGAGGAAATAGAGAAACTTGCTCAGTCAGATCCAGCACAGATGCATAAAATAAAACAGTGTTCTTCTGACTATCAAATACTTAAGAGATCATTGGAGGTAACTCATTTTGGTGAAGGAGTCTCAAAAGATGGCAGCACTTAGCTAATCTTTTCTGAGCTCAGAAGCTAAGCAGTCAGGCCTTGTTAGTACTTAAATGGGAGGCATTCAGGGAATCCCAGACATACCAAAGAAGACAAATCACTTACTGTTGCTAAGATGACTACATAAATGGGTCCAAGAAGCCACCGGGAACTAAACTCAACTTGAAAGGAGGGTTTTTTCCTAATTTTTTCCTAAACCGTATGATTTTGCCCTGGTGCATGTCTATGGAGATTCTCAGTCATTTTTTAAAAAGGCAACTGGACTTCCTTTGTTTTTCCTTGAAGATGTGTCGCTTCTCATCCAGTGTAGCAATTGTTGCATTGGTGCATCATTCTTAGATGAGAGCCAAGCAGAAAAACATGTTCATCAGCCCATGCATCTTTTCTTGTGGTTTATAAAGGACCCTTATGACAGGGCTACTCCTCTTGGGATTCCAAACAAGCAGAAGAAAATGGTGGGGTAACATCCCAATTTTCATGATAATAATAACAGTTCTGTTCTTTGGTAAACACAAGTAAGTAAAATGGTCCATCTCTACAGGCCCTCAACCCTTCCACCAATCATTATGTAGATGTTACCATTATGGAGATGGCCTCCAGGTCTTCTTTTAATGATTTGTCAGACATGCTTCAAATAGAGATGAATAATAATGGGCCAAAATCCAGGACCTCATTATTCAGGAGATCAGTTTGTTTGGGTAAATAAGGGGGGAAATAACATTGATTTTGTCTGAGCTTGTCAATTGAAAGGTTGGCAGTTCAGCTGTTCAAATCCCTAGTGTTGCATAATGGGGTGAACTCTCATTACTTGTCCCAGCTTCTGCCAACCTAGCAGTTCAAAAGCACATAAAAAATGCAAGTAGAAAAATAGGGACCACC
>JANHFM010002332.1:133615-144152 GCA_032468115.1 Grayia smithii
GTTTGTGCTTAATAAATTGTAAGCTGCCCTGAGTCTTCGGAGAAGGGCGGGATATAAATTGGATTAAAAAAAAAAAAGAGGGAGAGACTAAAGGTGGGGAGGCGTTCTGATCAATGTGTATTTTGTTATTACTTATATCACAATAGCAGCTATTTTAGGCTGAGCAAGACCCCGTAGCAGTCATTATATTACAGCATTCAAGCTCGTTATGTTACTCATGCAGCTAAAATGATTAAAAGTCTGAAGACTAAAACATATGAAGAGCAGTTGCAGGATTTGGGTTTAGCTAGTTTAGAGAAAAGAAGGACTAGGTGGGACATGATAGCATAGTTCCAATATTTGAGAAGCTGCCATAAAGAAGAGGGGGTCAATTTATTTTCCAAAGCACCAGAGGACAAGGCAAGAAACAATGGATGGAAGCTAATCAAGGAGAGAAGCAACCTGGAATTAAGGAGAAACTTCCTAACAGTGAAGATAACCAGTGGAGCAGCTTTGCCTTCAGAAGTTGTGGGTGCTTCATCACTGGGGAGGAGGGTATTAAGAAAAGACTGGACCTGTCTGAAATGGTGTAGGATCTCCTGCTTGAGCAGGGGCCTGGAGTAGAAGACCTCCAAGGTCCCTTCCAGCTCTATTCTGATTCTGATATATGTATTTTACACCAAGCCTAAGCAGGTCCCATGGAAATGAAACCACACCTGGTTAGGCATGGATCAATCCATTTGGAGAATTTATAGTTGAGCATTTTGTAAAGAAAAGGGCAGTTGTTTTCCCCATCCATCCATCCATTCATCCATCCATCCATTCATCCATCCATCCATCCATTCATCCATCCATCTATTTATTCAGCCAAAATTCTAGGTTGCCTCAGTCATTGATCATTTGTTCTTCATACATCAACATAGAGAAGAAAAACCTTGCTGTATGGTGTGCCAGGATATATCCTCAAATCGAGAGTCTCCACAATTATCTTGGATTGCCAGGAATGCAAATTACAGTTGACTAAACAAAATATTGCTTCAGTGCACAAGCATTCATCGATATAGAAATATGAGTGGGCCCTATTAAACTTGAATATAACCTTGGTTAACTTTTGTCCTGCTCCTGTTCCCTCTCTCACTACCCCATGTCTTGCTTCTGCCCCTACTTTTCAAATATTACCTTCAGCACATTAATCAAAAGTCAAATATGACCCCAGGCTGATATCCCTAAAATAGAGTTGGCACCTTGTGAATAGTTCTGCTCCTGACTTAAACCACAGACAAAGGCCCTAAATCCCATCACAATGGCAACTGTGTTTCAGGAACAGTGGTGGGTTGCTCCCGGTTCGGTCCGGTTCGTGACGCTGTGACGTCATCGAACCAGTTCTACGTGTCCCGGACCTGCCCCCCCCCCCGCGCGCCCGTACTTACCGATCCACATGCGGAGCGCACTTGTGCGCATGCACAGGAAGCCTTTTTGATATTTTTCCGCCAAAAAAAGCTTCTGCGCATGCGCGGGAGCATCCATTTGGCGCACATGTGAAGCGCGCACATGCGCCAGATGCGCGCAGAGCACACACCGGACATGCACGAAGCTCGTGCACCTTTAGAACCAGTAGTGGAGGTAAGTAGAACCCATCCCTGTTCAGGAACCTTGGAATTCCTCATTAAAGTTAAACACTTATTCATTAAACAGTCACAAGGAAGAGTTGATACCTGGAGAATGAAAAGTTTTTTTTTTTAAAAAGTACTTTAAGCATAGTACACAAAATTGTCTGCTACAACATCCTACCTGTCAACGACTTCTTCAGCTTCAGTCTCAATAACACATGGGCAAACAATTGATACAAACTCAAGGTAAACCGCTCCAAACTCGATTGCAGAAAATACGACTTCAGAGAGTGGTCAACGCCTGGAATACTCTACCCGACTCCATTATTACATCCTCAAACCCTCACAGCTTCATCCTTAATCTGTCTACCGTGGACCTCACCCCACTCCTAAGAGGTCCGTAAAAGGGGCGTGCATAAGTGCACCAGCGTGCCTACTGTCCCTGTCCTACTGTCCCCGTTTATTAGTATTAATTTCCCTTGTTCATGTCCATGTTCATATTCAGATTCATACCTGCTATCTTGTACATGTTTGACAAACTAATAAATAAATAAAAATAAATAAAGTTCAGGGCAGCAAGGTAGTCCTCAACTTACAACAGTTTGTTTAGTGATTGTTCAAAGTTAAAACGGCCCTGAAAAAGGGGGTTTCTGACCATTTTTCACACTTACAACTGTTGCAGTATCTCCATGGTCTCATGATCAAAATTTGGATGCTTGGGCAAATGGTTCATATTTATTGCAGTTGCAGTAACCCAGGGTCACTGGATCACTTTTTACGACCTCAGAAGCAAAGTAAATGGGGAAACCAATTTCACTTAACAACCGTTACTAACTTAACTGCAGTGATTCACTTAACAGCTGTGGTAAACAAGGTCATAAAATGGGGCAAAACTCACTTAACAGATGTCTCACTTAGCAACAGGAATTTTGTTGCTCAGTTGTGGTTGTAAGTCAAGGACTACCTGTAAGTATTCCTGTGCAATAGGGCTTCATATGTTATTCTTCATGTTCAGCAATATTAAATGATGAGTCATGTGCTAGTTTAGTATCGTGCAGCTTGCAAGTGGACCTAGCAGTGCCTGATCTGCTGTCACTGATAATACCCACATGAGATTAGAGTTATGGGTTCTCTCCCCCTCTCCTCCTTTTATATTATTGTACAAATGAAGTGCAGCATGTATGAAATCTCTCTAGGCCATCTGTGGCGGTAATTCATTTAGCTGCAGCTTACAGAACAGATATTTCCCAACCCAATTAGAACTGAAGGGGAACAGAGAAGGGGGGGGGGATAGAATTTAATGTGGGGAGAAGATCTGTGACCCATTACTATTTATGCACACACACGCACAAGCGTGTGGGTATATGTGACTTGATCCATAAGAACTGACTACTGACTGTGTCTGTGTATCTGTTGTCATTTTTGATGGATCAAGTGCCTGACATGGAAACATAGCAACTAGATAAATATATTTTATAAACATTTAACTTTGATACACTGGAGCAAGCTGTAACAGTGGAAGGAGGAGGTGGAAAGGGGGTCTGGCCCAAACTGAAATGAAACAGGCATTCTGGCTCCTCTGAAATTGTTTAACTTGGAGGAAATGTTCCTGGAGATAACTTGGAAGCACAAGAGGAAGTTTCTCTTCATACCCAACAAAGCACTTCTGATGATGCTCAAAAATTTCCCTTTCTTCATCATCTGTTCCCTTCTAAGTGCCAGATCAAGTTAAGACCTGATTTGCATTAGACGAGACAAGCCTTCCAGCCAAGTCAACAGCAGGCACTTGGCTTTGGGCTTTCCAATGAAATAAACACACCGAGTTTATGACCTTCAAAGAAGCATGTCCAAATGTGGGCTTTGGGTGTTTTGTTTTGTTTTATTTTTTTAAAAAAACAAACACTCTTCGTCTTGCTTCAGATCATGCACAGTCAATATTTATGCAACGTGTGGCCATGATGGGAGGACTGGTAACTGGTCAGATAGTTAAATGAGAATGCAAAGGGAACAGATGGATATTACAGCAACTGGCTAAACTCCAGAGCTACCTGCTCATGGGCCTGTAGAGTGACCTCTGAAAAGAGGTTTCATGGAAGCTTTTCATTAGAATAGTCAGCATTGGAGAGATTTATAGATTCTCTGTCAGCCATCTTTCCAGGGGCTTATAGAACCTATAAGATCGGAGTAATTTAAATCCAGGGCACTAAATGAAAGCACTTCAAAGTGGAAGAGTGCTTGAAAAATGACAAGTTGGGTAGTGCAAGATGAGCTTCCTTATGGAGAATTCCACAAAGCACCAGCACTGAGAAAGTGCCACCTTTGGAATACATCTGACGTGATGGAAGCATTCAGAAGCAGATTCGGATTCTCCATGGCCAACTCACCATGGCCATCTTGCCATGATCATCTTGCCACAGCTAACTCACTACAGCCTTCTCACTACAGCCAACTCTCCTCAGGACAACTTGCCATGGCCAACCCACCACAGAAAATTCCATGTGGAGTTTCAACGTTATTCACTACTGTTTCTTTGACATTATTTCCATGTTTGTCAATGTAAATAATGTCAAAGAAACAGTGGTAGATAACATTTATCGCATTGAGTTATCCCACATGGAATTGTCTGCTGTGAGTTGTTCCGTGGTGGGTTGGCTATGGAGAGTTGTCTCATGGTGAGATAGCTGTGATGAAATGGCCATGGTGAGTTGGCCATGGAGAATTGTCTTAAATACTTTGGAAGAGTACCCTGATGTTAGTGTTCAATTGCCTTTAAAAATGTGAAAGGACTAATAAATAAAATAGATAAATAGCAATAGCACTTAGACTTATATACCAATTCACAGTGCTTTGCAGCCCACTCTAAGCAGTTTACAAAGTCAGCATATTGCCCCCAACAATCTGGGTCCTCATTTTACCCCCCATGGAAGGCTGAGTCAACCTTGAGCCTGGTGAGAATCGAACTGTTGGCAGTCAACAACTGACAGAATTAGCCCACAATACTACATTCTAACCACTGCGTCACCACGGTTATAAAAAGCAGGGGTCACTCATAATGGAACTCTAATCTAGCAATTCTACAGTCATCCTCTGTGTAACAACCAAGTGAAGCCAAATTGTTTTTTGAATAAGCATTCTTGCTATAAAAAGTCTGCTACCTATAATTTACCTACAGGCCTATGTTGGAATGTTCCACTTAAACACCATTTTTGCTGCTTTAAATTTTGCCACCCTCTTTTACTTCTGAACCTAGTGAAGTGTGTTAAATTCTTGAGTTTAGACTGTCCTTTAAATAAATGGGCTGGATGATTTGTATGTAAGAGGTTTTTTCACAAATCAAGGTAAGAAACAAAAACCACAGCTATTATCTGTGACTCCACAGGTTTGGCCTATTTACTGTTCAGTCTTAGAAGGAATCCTATCAGATGGACTGGGACACGGGCTGCTTTGGTTCCCTAGATGCTTTGCCCAGGGAAGAGAAATGTTGGGACATTTCCTGAAAATGAGTTGAAATGACTCTGATTGAGGTCAGCAGTGCTGGGATGGAGAGTACTTTTGGTTCCAGAAGATCTGTAACTGACTATGGAGATTTTCAATCATTCAGGTCCTGATTGTTCCAAAGGTGCTTTTTCCAAAAGGCAATTGGACTTTTTGGGTTATTTTCTTTGAAAATGTTTCGCTTCTCAGTTCTGAAGAAGCTTCTTGGATAAGAAGCGAAACGTTTTCAAAGAAAAAAACCAAGAAAATCTGGTTGTTCTTTGGAAAAAGTACCTTTGGGACAGAAGATCTGTGCTCTGCTCAAGGAACCTTATGGAATCATTCTCTGAACTGGAGCTGGAAACCAACCTATCAGCTCCCCAATTTTGCACCTTGGGACTGGCATTTGAGTCTTCTAGCCCAGGAGTCTCCAACCTTGGCAACTTTACGACTTGTGGACTTCAACTCCCAGAATTCCTCAGCCCGCATGGATTCTGGGCGTTGAAGTCCACAAGTCATAAAGTTGCCAAGGTTGGAGACCCCTGGGCTAGCCCATTCATCTTGGACAAAAGCTGGAGTTGACAGTGCATGTGTGAGAGGGAGCTATTACAAGATTTCCCCCTTTGGGCTGCCAAATACTTCAAACAATTGCAGCCTAGATTTGAAGAAAACAGTGTTTTTCAGAAATGCCACAAAAACAGTGTTCAGGAGAAAAATAAGAGGGAATAAAACCCTTGTTGCTGACAAGTGATTTTGGCCAGGACAGAGGAGGAAGAAAAAAAATGTAACTGTTGCCTCTGCCTCCTGAACTGTTTTCCTATAATTATTAAAGCCCTCCACAGCAAAAAAAATAAAAATAAAAAAGTGGTGGAGAAAGGCAATGCTTGTCCCTAAATACACAAAGAAAAAATATTAATATGGTAATGAGAAATCTTAATCCAGACCAGATGCACATAAATGTTTGCTGCACATAATAGATCAGGAAGAGCAAGAACTTAAACCAAGTGAGAAATTTTCAACGTGAGAGCTAAAATGTTAAGGTTAAAACATCACTCACATATGGTTAATCCAAAGGGCTGTGTGTGAAAAGTGAAATGACAGCTTTTGAGTAAAACGAAAGAAACAGAAGTAAAAGCAGATGGAAACGCTACGGCAGAACAAAAGTGGAACAAACAAAAAATAATCCAGGAAGAGGTGGGAGTCAAACCAGACAGAAGAGCTTAAAAATTATCAAAGCAAGGCAATGATGCAGAGGGAGAGTGATGCAGAGGTAATGGAATAAGCTAAGGGTGAGCCTAAGGCTTCCACTGAATCTCAGGGCCATTAGCAAGTGTCAAGTTGAGAAACATTGATGCTTATGCATATAATAAGTGCTAGAGCATGGAGCATTTTTGTTCTGGCCCTTAAGTATCCCAGTCCATTCTGCATGCTCAGTGGCCTCATTTTTCTCCTTTCAAACAACCAGAAAAGTACTGAGTTTGGACCATACTGTCCCTTTCAGCTTTTTGTTCTACTTGTGTTTGCTCCATGTTTTGGGGGAGGCGGGGTTAAAAGTTGTGTGTTTGTGATAGTCCCTACTAAATTTGGTTATTTGGTTTCTCTGTTACTGTTTATGGGAAGATTTTTCTTCCAACCTTAGGGTTATTTTTAAAATAGCTTGTCAATATAAAACAGCTATCTAAACAATATGAATATTCTTTCAGAATTCTCTGGATATCTATTCAGCTTCTCCTTTTACCATCTCTGTTAAACCTCAGCTTGCCAGCAAGCCTGTCACTTCCCATGGTTGTTGTAAGACTTTGGGAAATATTTTCTTTTACTCTTTTTTCTTAAAACCTTTCTTTTAAAAAAAAAAAAAACTCATTTGTAATCCTGATTCTAATGATTTCTGTATATTTATTTACCGGTACTTATGAGATTTACTGTATATCCCAACTGTCTTTCCTTAAAGCAGTGTATGTAGCATTCCCTATTTTTCCCCCAATAATGACAACCCAGTGAGGTAGATTTGGCTGAGATTGACCAATGAGCCTGTGCTACCCAGTGAATTTCTATAGTTGAAGTTGGTTTTGAATCTATGTCTAGTACCAGTCCAACTCCTTGTCCACTACATCACTTCCAAATTCCAAATTCCAAGTCCATGAGTTTTCTTGGTACCTTTTTTTCCTGAGATATTTCTTGATTTTACCAACTATCTCAAGGATTTCCAAGTAGTGCCCCATTCAGATCTGATTAACTTTATCAGTTTGGCCCTAGCCTCACAAAGTAGGAATGTTCAGATCAGCATTAGAACAAAAATTCTAGTTCTTGATACCTTACCCTATTTCTCTTTAATTCAAACAATGAAGAATTACATAAAAGCAATTTTTTACCACTTTCCTGAGGAATGCTGTTTAAAAATTTAGGGTCTAAATTTAGTTCTTCCCAGATAAACCTAGTCTCATTCAGAAGGAGTATGTATGTGTGGCATTATTTTCTTCTTAAAGGGCAATAGCTTACAATTACATATCCTTGACCGAAAAAAGCTGCATTACAGCAGCAGTGAAGAGATCCAGAAAGTTAATCATTAGTGAAACATCTACATGTACAAATGAGCATCTTAAACTGACTGCCTCCCTGACTTCATCTCCCTCAAAGGCATAAAGGGCAGTCCTTCTCTGAACAGCAGGCACACACAGTTGTGGCTCCCCAGGATGAGGCAGCCATGGCTGTGTCAATGATGAAGAAATCTGTCATCATTTGCAGGGAAATCACTTCAAGAGTAAGCAATAGATGGTCTTTGAATGACATGTAACCCTAGGAATTCCAGATGCAAGAATTCATGGGGTATCAGGTACTTTCTGGAGAAAATGGGTTGGGTTCCAGTATCTCCAAAATGATGACCTAGTTAATGTGATGCTGTACTGACAGAAACATCCATAAGAAAATTTGACTGGGGTAATGCAGTGAGATATATGGTATTTCCCGGTCCTAAAAGAAAAATAAGCAGCAGGGTTGCTGCTATAATGCTGGAATATTAGCTTTAAAAGAAAACGTTACCTTTCCATAGTCAGAAATGTTCTCTTCTGAAAGAAGCTTGAATAGTCTGCTCTTGATTAGCTTCTGGAGTTGTGAGGAAGGAAGTAGGCAAGAAGGGGATCATATCCCTGGCAGCGCTGCTAAAAAAAAAAAAAAATCTCTTAATTTCTATCCCCAGCGCTGATAACAGCTGGTGAGTGTTTTTCAAGGATTTCTTAATTAATCCATTTCAATTTTCTGGTTTTAAATCCAATGAAATATATCCAAATGTGAATTGGAGATCTCTGGGGCAATTCTAGGTTCTAAAGATTTGGCTGCACATATCTGCTGTATGAAGGTAGTTGTATGATCTGTTGGGGTAAATATTAATTTTGTACTTGTATGGAAATACAGCAGAACTTGTTGCAGGGTGCTCAGGCAGGGACAGATAACCTGTACCCTAGAGCAGTGGTGGCAAACCTATGACACGCATGCCAGAGATGGCACGCAGAACCCTATCTGTGGGCATAGGCGCCGTCACCCCAGTTCTGTTTCGGGTCTCTGCCGCGCATGCGCGCGCACCTCCCACTGGCCAGCTGGTCTTCGGGTCTCTGCTGTGCATGCTTGGGGCACCCACGCGCATGCACCCACACCTTGCAGTTTAGGCGTGCAAATGCACTTTGGGCACTCAGTGCCTAAGATGTTAGCCATCACTGCCCTAGAGATACAGATGGCTTCCCCCACTGGTTAAAAGCCCAGAAGCCTCAGCTAAAAAAATCAGTTGGCAACCCTAATTCTCTATATACTAAGAGTCTTCCAGGGAATTATATAACATAACTTTCTGCGGGATTCAGGATGGAGGAATCAAATGGAGAGGTGATCCATGCTTCGATGTCTTTCTTGGAATACAGTACTTAGAACCAGCAAGGTACTTTTGGTGCAGCAACTTTGCTCCATTGTCAATTGAAGTCTACTCCAAACACCTACTGAAGTTGCCCATGTGAGTTGAGCTGTCAAGTAAACAATTCATCGGGACTGTGAGAGTTTGTTACTGTGCCAAGAAGGAACAAGGAAAAAGAGAACTCATATGAAAGTATTTTTTTTTTTAAAGTTCGTTTTCCCATGGGGAGCCCAACAATACCAGTTTTAATAGAATGTTCCTCTGGGAGGGAGTAATATTTGGAACGTTGAGTGCCTGCCAGCTGTTCTGAACAGCCATTCTGCTGCCAATTTCCTCCTATCCCCTGCTGTTAGAAAAGCTCCAGAAGAAGCCTTCGCAGAGGTGGAATAAAAAAGAAAGGAAGGAACCTGCAAGTATAGTTCATATCAATGTCTCATTTGGATGCATGTCTCTCAAGATCCCTTGCTAACAGGAAAGCATCATTGGGAGATTGCTGAGATCAGTCTGCAGTAGTTAGCAAGGGGTAGGTGCAGCTTGTAACCTGTTACAATTTATGCAAGATTTTTTTCCTGATCAGCTCAGCCAGCAGAAAGCAGAACTCCAGGGAGACAACAGAAGACTATGAACTTAGTGGGTTTTTTTGGGGTGGGGAGGGGAAGCCCCTCTTTTATTGTGTTTATTTTTAAATCAAATCACAGCTGTGTGTACTAATGTTCCTTGGCACTTGGAAGACGGTCCATAAAAATCTATCTGTATTGCTATAAAGAGAACTTTCTCTCAGAAAAGTTTGTTGGGACTGCAGACCAGCAGTAGATTACAGTTAAATGGCATCTCTTCTTGTGTATGTGTCTGTGCTAAGTCATGGATTGATTGAATAAATAATGATTGAAAGCACAGAATATGTATAAAACTAGTCCTGGTCTTTTTATTTTATTATTATTTTTTTCTTATTATTATTTGGAGGACTAGTCATTCCTTTTGTAAAATTATGCTAAGGGATACAAAAAAATTAGGCCAAGGATTGAACACACCCTCGGGGATTTGAACTGCCCATAATAGATTTAATTTAGAGCTCTATTATATTAGAATCTTTCCTTGGTGAGGTTTTCCCCATGGAGGAGAATCAGAGTCAGCCCTGGTATGTAAAAGGTAAGTATGAAATTGAATAAATATACAGTTTCAGAATGTTGCTCCACATTGGAGAAGAGCATTTCAACTTCTGTCTAGGAAGCAAGCACGCCCTGAGATAACTCTACATTAATTTTTAATTCTGCAAATTGGTTTTATAAATATGTGAGTTGTGGAGTTCTTATTTCTACCACTGCAATAATTTAGGCCAGGCCATCATTTAGTGTCTTGTACATTTTGTAAAGTCAAATCCTAAACCTGTACAGGTTTAATTGAACAAGAGTTATAAAGAAGAGTTCAACTCAGTGGGGCTACTACAAAAGTTTGCTTTTTTTATTTCTTGACCACAATTTTGACATGTTGTCCTCTGTGTGGAGAGGAGGGGAGGGGAGGGGAGGGGAGAGGAGAGGAGAGGAGAGGAGAAGAGAAGAGAAGAGAAGAGAAGAGA
>JANHFM010002332.1:188705-206623 GCA_032468115.1 Grayia smithii
TGTAGCTGTCTACCTATGTTCCTCCCCCAGGCAATCATAGAATCCTTTAAGATTTCATCTCCAATATATCTGTAAAGCAAGAGATTGTACGCTTTAGAAATAAATTTTGTTACTGGGCCTAATAGTATTTTATCCAAATCTTGATAATGCATATATATATACATTTGTTTCTGATACAGGATATAATTTCTTGATAAGCTTCTGTATAAAGTTCCTTTTTTCCCAAAGATGCCCCCCCCGAACAATTACAAAATGCCCTAATTAAACTAAAATATTTCCTTTGTTTCTTGAATATTGCCAATTTTACTATCAAAGGTTTTGTTTGACACAGTTTTTTTTCTTCTGAATAGGGACTGACTGATTTGATTGATATAGTTGGATGCACATTCCAAAGCTATTAAATGATTCCCCTTTTTTTCTCCACAGTGTAGCCCTCCTCTGGAAGTTAAAGATTTGCTGGTTGATATTAAAGATGGCAAAATTCTGATGGCGCTGCTGGAAGTGCTGTCTGGACAAAATCTGGTATGTATAACATATATTGTAGGATTGAATTTATGATAAATTGAAACTTGGTAGATTCCTCTGTCCTAAAAGGATCTGAAATGTTTCCTGAGCCAGATAGGTACAATCAGAATGGATTCTGTGTTTCGTGCAGTTAATAAAGCTGCACCAACAACACAGAAAGTGTTAGGAGCCACAATATATTCTCAACCCTATCCTATCCATGTCCTAGCCCAGCGATGGCAAACCTTTTTCGGCTAGCGTGCCACCCAGCCCTGATGTGCACATGCAACCGCGCCACTGGGCATGCACAGAGTTGTCGCACGCGTCCCCCTATGGTACGCACGCAATTGCGTCATCGGTGCATGCATAGAGCTGTCACGCGTGTCCCCCGCTGAATTGTACATGCAACTGTGCCACTGCGCATGCGCAGAGCAGTTGTGTGCGTGCCCCCCTATGGTGCACATGCAATCGTGCCATATGAGCATGCGCACACTGCATGCTGGCTGTCTGGTATGCATGCGCAACCACATGCCACATGAGATAGCCAAACTGCGCACATGTGCAGGAGCAGGTAAGTTCGGCGATAGCTCGCGTGCTGGGTGAAATGGGTCCGCGTGCCACTTCTGGCATGCGTGCCATAGGTTCGCCAACATGGTCCTAGCCTATCCATGTCCTAGCCTATCCATTAGGATCATAAATGAGTGAATCTGACCTAACCAAAAGGAAGCATTTAATATTTAAATGCTGAATTGCAAGAGGTAAGATCTTTTTCTTTCGTGAGCTTCTGTTTCGTCATTTCCAGGGAAACAGAAGCTCATGAAAGAAACGCCATGGAGTTCTGACCTGGGGTAACGGTACACATGCCAGCAGAGAGGGCTCTGCATGCCACCTCTGCCACATGTGCCATAGGCTTGCCATCACGGTTATAGAGTGAAGCCAATTGGGGGACCTTGGACAAGCCATTTTCTCTCTGACTCAGAAAGGAGGCAATGGCAAACCACTTTTGACAAACCTAGGCAAGAAAACTGCGGGCATTTGTCCAAGCAGTCTTCAAAAATTGGAAATAATTGAATGAAAAAACTAGATATAGATATAAATACTATAAAAGAGGAAGATATAAAAACATACAAGAAAACAAAAGGTAAGATGCAGATAGTTTTCCTTACTGAACTTTGAACATACTTTGTAACACAGTGCAAAACAGTAGCAGCACTATGTATAAACAGTAAATCAATACTGAAAACTATAGATGAAATAAAAATAGGATTCTATGGAAAAATAAACTTAAATCTTGGATGTTAGGGTTGTATATAACATTGTTTACAATTAGAATCAAATTCTACATTAGATTTCTTTTTTTATTATTATTATTTAGGAAGTTATTCTTGGCATCAAAGCAACTCCCATAATATTATTAGTTATTCTTCCAAAGAAAGAATTACAGACTTTTCCAAAATAGGTTATTTAAAATCCTTGCAGTCATTATCATATACAGTATTAGTAACCTTTGAAGGAAAATATTGTTAGTGATATTTCCTACAAATATCTCAGGTTGAGCTATAGAATGGCAAAGTTCAAAATCTGTTCTTTTGTACTATAAATAATTTCCCAGTATTCAGGGCTTTACAACATTGGTACCACATGAAGAAGTATTAGATTTCTTTTCAATCCATTCTGATTTTCTTTTAGCTACATGAGTACAAGTCTTCAACCCATCGTATTTTTCGACTGAACAATATTGCAAAAGCCCTTAAGTTTTTGGAGGATAGCAATGTAAGTAATTTGTGTGATTGTGATTCGTTCTGTTAAAAAAATTATGCTAATTAATTTGTGCTAAATAATTATGTCAATGCCAGGTCTGCACACAATAGGCATTAAAATCTATTTGGTTGCAAAGAACAGACATTAAAATCTACTTTGGTTGCAAAGAACAGATATTAAAATCTACTTTAGATTAATTCTAAAATGTTGTAAAGACTTCAGTTGGATTAAATGATTAGAAGAATGCAAAAAATGCTTTTAATTGGCAGGCTCTGAACAATTGAAATTGCTTTGATTGAACTCTTTGATTTTTAGAACTATTTTCAATTATGTTAAGGATTATACTTTTCTATTAAAGAATAGCCAGAGTTCTAAAATAGTTCAGTAGCTGAAAATCTGAAACAGCTTTCTTCCATATGTATTGAATTTCCATTCCCATAATCTCCAGCCAATGTGTGGTCATTGCTACTTGAACAGTGCCAAAGCTAAAGTTCAAAAATGATTGGAGGATATTAAATTGGAGAAGGACTTCAGAATATTATGACCTCTTAATTTCCAAGACTGAAATCTAGAAAATATGGCTTGGGAACCAGTGATTCACAATTTAGAGAAAAGCTATTCTACTGGAAATAATGTATACACTCTATGCATACGATATAAAATAACAGTACTCTTCATAAAACAAAAACTTATCTTCAAAATATAAAAACAATACACTTTCTTAAGTTTTATTTTTTTTAAAAGTTCACATCTACAAATAGACCTTGATTTACAACCATAATTGAACCGGGAATTACAGTTGCAAGTCATTGCAGTTGTAAATTGAGACATCACATGACTGGATTTGAAGTTATGACCATTTTTTTATGATAGTTGCTAAGCAAGCATGACAGACATTAAGTGAATGCATAAGTAATTAAGGGAATCCATTTCCCCCAATGGCCATTTTTTTTTGCCAAAGATCAGAAGAAAATACCAAAAGTGGCAAAAATTATGTAATCACCTGGTGCAGTAAACAGCTATAGAGGTGAGCTGGTTGCCAAGCACCTAAATGCAATCACGTGAGTACGAGGTGGGGTACAGCTATCTTATCTCCAAAAACAGGCCGCAAATAGCTTTGGTCCATTGTAACTTTGGTTGTTAAGCAACCAGTTGTAAGTCAAGGACTACCTGTACCTATTTTGACTCAACATAATAATAGTTTTGCTGAGCAGCATTAGACAGGTAGCCATTGATTAAAAAAAAGAAAGAATAAAAGAACAGAGTACATTGTGTGTACTCCAAGTGTTTGTACATCATATTGTATCGAAAACAAATGTACCACATTGTATCATTTAGCTGTCTCTCCTTTCAAAGGTGCTACGACTGCTATTCTTTCTTCTTAATTATTGCTTTTTTTGTTAGCTATTTGCAGAGCTGATAAAAACCTTTTTTGTACACACAGATGGCAATTTTCTTCCTAACTACTAGTTACTTCTCTACTACCAAATGTAAAAAATAAGCTATATTCCCTTTAAAACCACCCAGGAATTATAACTCGTGCAGAACTGGACACTCCTCGGTTTGCCATGTGACATCATTGCTATGTGAGCTGCATTGGCTTCCAGGTTTTTCATGCAATACAAGGTGTTAGTTATCAGTTAAACCCTTATATATGGCCCAGGTTATTTATGGGTCTACCTGAGGGTATTTGTCCAGATCAGACCCAGGGAACACATTCCAGATCCCTTCCCTTAAATGTAGCCATCTAGTGGGACTTAGCAAGCATGCCTTTTCCATAGCAGCCTTGCCTTGTGGAATACCCATCCCCTTGAGATCCAGCAGACAGCCCCCCACACACACTCTCTTAACCATCTGGTTAGCTATAAACAACTGACATTTGACATGATGGTACGGTTGGTGCCCAGAGATTGCATGGATGAATAGATACAGATAATGGATTAGTTCCCTGTTTTTCCTTGATTTTTCTTCCATCGTTTGTGATTTTATTATTGTTGCTAGCCATCCAGTATCGTATTCCACAACCTGGGTAGCCACATATTTTTTTAAAAATAAATAAAGCCTTCAAGTGTATAATTACCTATATTATGGATTCTGGAAGGAGGCCTTTGCCAGCCTTGGACAAAATGAACTTCATCTCAAAGAGAAAAAAATAGATGAAGGTGTGGCACTAACAAGTAAAATTACAAAATGAACCTTCAGTAGTGTTGGGAGTCATTGTCTTCCTGAATGATTTTTCTTATGCCATTGAATTCTGCATGTGCTGTTACATCATACTTCACTTACACACTTATCTGGTTGCTAAGGGGTTTAATATGTCATAGTCAGGTGCTTCAACTTCAGTATATAAGGTGAAGCTGCTCTTAGGCATAGTGAACTTTTTAAAGGACAGATGGAGTGATTTGATCTGTGTGTCCAGCCCTTCCTGAGGGTGCCTATAATACTTGTAAGTGACTGATAATGGGAGGATTTTGCAGAGTAGAAGTTAGGATAATCAGAGTATGTCCTAATCTAAGGGAAGTTCTTGAATCTGCAAGAGCTGAATACAGTGGCCATACACAGGAAACTTCTCCCAGCAAGAAGTTCTCCATTCCCTAATTGTTTTTTGTTTTAATCTTCAAGTTATCCTCCTGACTTCATGGATATAGCTTAGCTCCTTATTGCTTAGGCAACTTTTAATTCCAAAATATTTTCTGTACTTCCAACATAGGCATAATAATGATTCCATTCTGGTTGAAATGAAAGCCAAAAGGCTAAAAACAAAACAAAACTAAGGATTGTGCAACTTGCAAATTTTAATAGACGTTCTTCATTGTGGACCCATACCTAACCTCAATTTGACACAGATTTTTGTGAATGAATTCTAAATACTGTATGTTCCTCAATCCTTCAGCTATGACAGATGCTAAGGCTTCAAAAATAGAAAGTTTTATGCTATAACCAATATTATATTTAGCAAAACTAATGGAAGTATCAGAGTCTGTTTGACTTCTTAAAGTATCAGTTGTCTGTAAGCTTTTCCTAAAGTAACCGTTTTGCTGGTGAGCATATATATCCGACTCTATCTTAGTGACAGAATTAAATACTCCTTGTCACTGATTGCATTTTTCTATTTTTGGAAACCATATTTTGTGGAGTGTTGTATTTTGCATTTTGTGTGCACTGAGAAATTGATAAATTAGACCTTGATTTCTAAGTTTGATGCCCATGGATGCCAATGTGCATGCCAACGTCTTCTTTAGTGTGTGATAAATTCCCTACATCAGCGCCCCCCAAACTTTTTGCCAGCAGGTTTTCTGAAAGACAATTCTTCCATAGATTGGGGGAGAGGGAAGGGGGGATGGTTTCAGTTTTGCTTGCTTGCCCGCCACTCACCTCCAGCTGTGCAGCCCGGTTCTGGTCCGTGACCTGGGGGTTGAGGACCCCTGCCCTACTTCATACTTCGTTAAGATTCAGGTTTTTTTTTTAAAAAAATAATAAATACATGGGATGTATGTTATGAAGCAAAGCATCAGGATTAAACATCACTTAGAAAGTGTTTAGGCTCGCAGAGAGCAAGGAAAGGGGGGAAAATGATAGGAAACTACCGACTAGTGCTTTTTTCCTTCTGAAATTTGGTCATCGGGTCATGGGGGTGGGGAGAGACAATGAGGTGCTGAGGTGGTACAGTGGGCGGTGAGGAACAACTTAACCTGTTTGCCTTCTGATAAATTGGTGGGTGTTGTAAGTGATTAGATTTGCTGTGGCAGCCATTCCGTGACAATGTCCATGCCATGCTCTTGAAGTTATAAATTTGCCTACTAGCCCCAAAACATGAATTCATTTAATTGTGCTACTTTACTAACTGGTTATACAACCTACAGCTCAGCACAATGAGTGAAGTCAGCCAGTGTCAAACAAGATGTATTTCAGACTTTGCTTCATATGGCATCACTCCTAGTAAATATCTGAGTTCATCTGGACTCATTTTAAACAAAAATATCACCAGCTTAAATATTTAACATGTAATCACATGTCTGATCTCACCCTAGGGCACCCTTCTGCAGCCTGGTGTACTCCAGATAAGTTGGTTTGCAATTCCCACAATCATCATGTTGACTGGAGCTGATGTGATCCAGGTTGAATGAGAAAGGACAGTAGTGATGTCTTAAGACTGTACTTTCTTCTTCTACTCCTCAGGAGGCAGTATATTTGAATTCTTTAAGAGAAAAGCAGATAGGAAAACATTTTCAAATTCCCTTGGCAGTAAGGAAAGTTAAAATATTAGTTTAAATATTAAGCCACAAGAGATTCAAAGGGACTATCATGGTGTGCAGCTATGCAAAAACTGAAAGGGTCATGGGAGAGTTCCAGGACTCTTACTATTATTTAAGAAATACTGGAGGCATCATACTGGAATGTAACCTTGTCACTGGGAGTAGCAGAAATTCCCTTGTTTCCGTTTTTGCCTGCAGGAAGCAAAATTATTGGGAATAAGTAAAACATGTTGTTTGTCTTGTGAAATATGCTTCAGTATGCGAACCCTGAATCCCAACCCTGAAATCTGATTAAATTGATCACACCCTAAAAAGCAGTGACTGTTTTAAAAGCCATGAAATAAAAATGGAGAAAGCTGATGCCTCCAAGATAGCTGAGAGGGTTTTGAAGCCCCCATTTGCTTTAGAAACATGTTATGTTCACATTTCCAAACACCCACAAGCTCATATGGCTCTCACATTTATAATGAACCCTGTTCTATTCATGCAGTTTGCCAGAACAAATTTATCAGAGTAACCTAATAAATGTAACTTGAATAGCATAACGAATTTTTGAAGCCTTATGTAATCATAAAATGGTCAGAAATGGAGTTACCACAACATAAACTTAATTGCTTCGGCTTAAAAAATTCAGATAGGTACTGAAGGGCATAGTAGTAATTGTGGTAATGCATGACAAAGACATATTTTAATGCATCCTTTGAACCCCACTAGTGATGTATCTTGATATCATGTTGCTCTCTAGTGTTTTCTGCATCATTGACTGCAGTAGGTAATGGTGAGTTGAGAGGGAGTCACAAGACAAAGTGTATACTTTGGCATCCATTCACTTTGACCAATATGGAGCAGGCTTCTGTCCAAATTCAACATCAGAAGATATTTATCATGTTTGCGCTTGAAATAATGAATGTTGCTACTGTACATTTTAATCATAGAATTTGTGTCAAAGGGGACAGGGAGTGAGGTTTTAAATACCATGGGTATGTGCTGTTTTCATGAATTAAGATTAAAACTGACCTATATATACATACAGAGTATATTCAGGAAAAAAGCGAGAACATTGAAGCATGAGATATTTAATGAAACCAATGAATTTGACATGCTTCTAACCAGTGGAAAAGCAAATTGTCCAATAAATTGGCAAGCAGGTTATTGGTTTTTTAAAATAATTATTTTATTAAAGATTATAATTACAACAGTAAAAACTAATACAAGCTAAAATAAAATAGAGGGGTAAAAAGTGTAGAAAAGAAATAAAAAAGGAAAAAGAAATAGAAAATAAGTAAAGAAAAAAAAATAAAGATGTCACTTCCTACTGTCACCACAAATATTAACAATTTTAATAACAGCTTTTCTTAAATATCCCATCTCTTATTTTTAAACAAATACATAAAGCATAATTTCAGTATTAGTGTCATCAAAAGGTCATTAAGTGTTTTCAGAGATAAGAACATATATATTTTAACCTTGATGAAATAAACCAATTTAAATTCCTTCCTTTCCATCAATTTTAATTTTTAGCCCATTTAAATAATTTTTGTAAAACTTGATTTCTTTTCATTTTTGCTCTGTTCCTTCTTACAAGATTCTTCAAAACTTTAACAAGCTTCCTTTGTAAATCCAATACAGGAAAATTATCATTCTCTTAGTTTATTGTTTATATATCCATTTTAAGTATTAAAACATCAACTGTTTCTTTTGTATGTCCAGTGTAGCAACGTTTTCCATGTAATTCATGTAGCCTGTAATTTATAAATCCATTCAACTCAGACTCAGTCTTCCCAAACAGAACTTGTTCCTCTTCCATAACATCTTTTAGACACAATTTCTCCATAGTGGCAGATGTCTCTGTTGATACTGCTAAAATTAACTTCTGATCCCATTGTTCAAAAATATCATTCAATATGTCCAATGTTGGAGTATTTTGTTTCATTCTGTAAGTGTAAGTTGAGTTTATGTGCTCGTCTCCTTTAATTGCAATCTTTAGTTTCCTCTAGCTTCCTCTAGTGTCCAATTTTTTAAATCTTATTTTTTTAAAAAAACCAAAAGCCCATCAGAAGGAGTTTTTTATAAATTCCAAAATCTTATATGGATCCTTGGCCCATTTATAATTTTATAAAATCAAACTTTTAATCACTATTGTTTTTTGCTGTTTATTTAAAAAAAATAAGTTACTAGTTTTAATTTTATTGAGCCTGTTATTTGTATTCCTATAACTGGTTTGATATAGCAACCAAACTGGACAGGTACAAACTTCAACAAATAATCAAGACTGCAGAAAGAATAATTGCAACCAGCCTGCCTTCCATAGAAATCCTGCATATTGCACAGATCAGGAGGAGGGCTGAGACCTGTAGACTGCAGACTGCAGACTCCTCACATCCTGGACATAAACTGTTTCAATTCCTTCCCTCGAGATAGTACTACAGGGCATTGCATGCCAAAACAACTAGACAGAGGGACAGTTTTTTTAACTGAATTGAATACTTTATTTGGCCAAGAGTGATTATTTATTTATTTATTTAGTTATTTATTTATTTTGTTCGATTTATATGCTTCCCTTCTCCCGAAGGACTCGGGGCGGCTCACAAGCTTTACAAACGAACAATTAATAATTAATTTAAAATTCCAAAAATCTAAAAATTTAAAAGATAAAACATAATTAAAACATTTAAATTAAAACCCCCATCAGTCAGCCAATCTGCTGGAACAGCCACATCTTCAGGCCATGACGGAAGGAGTGAAGATCAGGGGCAGTCCAGAGGTCGGTGGGTAACCCATTCCAGAGGGTCAGTGTACCCACAGAGAACGCCCTCGCCCTGGGAGCCACCAGCCGACATTGCCTGGCTGATGGCACCCTGAGGAGAGCAGCCCTGTGTGAGCGCACAGGGCGTTGGGAGGACGGCAGAAGGTGGTCCTGCAAGTATCCTGGGCCAATGCCATGTAGGGCTTTGATTAGACACACAACGCATTTGACATTGCTACAGAAGCTCTCTGTACATGCAAAGCAACAGAATAATAATACTCATAATAATATCAATAAAAGAGAGACTAAAGATGACCACAAGAAGGATAAATAATACTACAGCCATATTACATGGTAAATACACATAGATATTAGACAGCACTGTGAGAATTATGTGTCTAACAAAGTGATGGCACAGGGGGAAAAACTCTCCCTGTGTCTAGTTGTGTTGAGTTTTTCCCTCGTGGGAAGAGCCAATCCCAGAATGAAGGAAAAGCAATCAAGTACAGATAGTCGTTGACTTATAACCATTTGTTTAGCAACTGGGGGAGCCGTGGTGGTACAGTGGTTAGAATGCAATATTGCAGGCTAATTCAGCTCACTGCCAGGAGTTCAACCTCACCAGCTCGATTGACTGAGCCTTCCATCCTTCTGAGGTCAGAAAAATGAGGACCCAGATTGTTGGGGGCAATATTCTGACTCTGTAAACTGTTCAGAGGGGGCTCTTAAGCACTATTAAGCGGTATATAAGTCTAAGTGCTATTGCTATTATTTGAAGTTACAATGGCATTGGAAAATGTGATTTGCAACTTATAACTGTTGCAGCTTTCCTATGATCACAAGACAAAATTTTGGGTGCCTGGCAACCATCATTTATTTACTCTGGTTGCAGCATCCCAGGATCATGGGATCACCACTTATGACCCTCACAGCTGGTTTCTGACAAGCAAAGTCAATGGAAAAAGCCAAATTAGCTTAATGGCTGCATGATTCACTTAACAATCACAGCAATCTTCTTAACAACTGTGGCAAAAGGTAAAATCAAGTGCATCTCACTGAACAACTGCCTTGCTTAGCACTGGAAATTCAGGTCTAAATTGTGGCTGTAAGTCAAAGACTACCTGTAGTAACAAGTTCTGGTGGCAGATATGTATTTGATATAGCATTGTTTCTTTTTAGCTTACAATGTATTTATTCATAAGGATGCTGAATCTAAAATATGTTTATATTTATACTTCTTGGTAGTAAACTGAATAGTTTGTGATCAATACTGGTGGCATTTCATAAGTAAATTAGTAGTAGGTTTTAGACAGGAGAATGTTGGAAAAATATTTAGAAGGTATATTTTTTGGTAGTATAATCATTTTTGAAGAGCAATTACATAGACCAATAGTCTTTATTACTAAATAGATAACTATTAAATAGCTGCCATAGATTATTTTTGTTGCATCTATCCTTGTCTTTTTTTGATCTCTCAGCAGTCTTTGATACCACCAGCCATGTTATCCTTCTGGACTGTCTGCAGTGATTGAGGAATGCAGTCACTATATTCAGTTATTATGGGCTTTCCTTGATGGATGATTCCATTTGAGGGGAAGGGCAGGAGAGATTGACTAGAGACTACTCCTTGTAGGATGATGCAAGGATTGGTTCTAACCCCACTCTTATTTATCACTTACATGAAGTTGCTAAGCCAGACTGAACATTCTAGGGAAGCCTGTTGGTATCTAGAGGCTGTATGGTTCTGTGTAGAAAATAAGGAAAATGACCCTAACAGAGTTATACAGCCTCCATTTCCAAGATAAAAAGGGCTAAAACATTACTAAATCCAGAATGTCCAGACATGTCTAGAAGCTGCTCAGACAGCTACCTCCCTAATTCACTGAATCATAAGGAGGAGAAAGTACAGCAAAATCAGACAAGATTCTGTTATTATAGCCAGTCTCAGTAAAAGTAGATGTATAGATATTGTGGGAAATTGATTATGTGGTCTAGTTTACCTAGAGTAGGGGTGTCAAATTCATTGCGTCATGTTGCCGTCATGTGATGTATTGCAACTTACACACCCCCTTCACTAAACCGGGGGGTGGGCGTGGCCAGCGCATAACGCATCCAGCTCCTGAGCTGTGAGTTTGACACTCCTGACCTAGAGAAATGATAGTCTGGATGGGAGAGGGCTTAAGATGAATCCTACTCCCACAGAATTACTGTTTGTCTATTGGGATTCTTTGCTCATTTCAACAATCTCTGGACAGAGCAGCATTTCATCTGAATGATCAGTTTTGTGACTTATACATTCCTCTGGACTCATAGCTTCTGCTAAAAAAGCAGGTAGGGAGTGGCTAGAGAGTACTTTTTCCAGCTTCAGCTCATGCACCTGTTGTAACCCTACCTGGAGTGGTCAGTAATTCATGTTCTCACCAAAACTCGCTTGGGCTACTGTACATGCTCTACATGAGGCTGCCTTTGAAGAGCACTTAGATGCTTCAATTGGTTCAAAATGCAGCAGCCCATGTGATGATCAGTGTTCAACAGAAGAGAACATACTACACTAGTGTTGTGGGCCCTGTATTCATTGCCCACAAGTTTCTGAGTGCTATTTAAAGTGCTGGTACTAACCTAGAAAGCCCTACATGACTTGGTGTCTAGATATCTTCAGGACTGCATGTTCTGAAACAAATTGATTTGGCCAGTTTAATCAACCCAATTGCCCCACTTTAGGAACGCAAAGGAGGGCAAAGCTTAATGGTGCTACTTTTAATTCATTGGGCTGGTTGTTTGGAAGGACCTCCCAATAAGCACCTAGCTTGACTCCCACCTTGCATGACTTTTGGAAGCTACTAGAAAATAGAGTTCATCTGGAGGGCATCTGGATCTTGACACCATTTATATATTGTTTCTTAGATATTTATCTGTGCACTACTGAGAGCCCTTAGGGATTTTGCAATCTATAATAATACATTTATGATTATAACAAGTGTGATAGAGGTAGATTGTGGAGATCAGAAAAAATAAAATGCACAAGGGGCTGGTAGTGATGTTTAGCCTATAAACAGTGACTGACCCACAAAAGCAGTTGTTAAATGCAGTATGAATAATATTAGTCTAGGTAAGACATCTTCCTCTCCTGCTCATGGGATCCAGGGGTACTTGGAGATCTAAATGTCAGGCCCACATACAACTTCATTCATTCAGTATGGCCAAATTCCTTTATGTTGAAATAAAAATAGAAGGATCATTTGCTGTCTTTGCTGCTGGCTGGTATAGAGGAATACCAATAACTTGAGGAAAGAATGCATGAATCATTAAATAAAGATCAACTTAGCCCTGGAAGGAAGAAAAGGTATGAAATTAACTCAAGACAACCCTCATTTGATTCTGTTTGGTTTAAGAGGGGCAGAGTGTAACATTGACAAGCTTTTAAATAGTCTGTTCCAGTGGTGAAATTCAATTTTTTTTACTACCGGTTTTGTAGGCTTGGCTTAGTGGGCGTGGTGTGGCTTGGTGGGCGTGGCTTGGTGGACGTGACAGGGGAAGGATACTACAAAATCCCCATTCCCACCTCACTCTGGGACCAGCCAGAAGTGGCATTTGCCAGTTCTCTGAACTACTCAAAATTTTCGCTACCGGTTCTGCAAACTACTCAAAATGTCTGCTACTGGTTCTCCAGAACCTGCTGGATTTCACCCCATCTGTTCTCTGATCTGGTTTATCTCAAAAGGGCTGACATCTGGTAAAAAAAGGTAGCAAGAAGAGAAAGTGCCAGTCCTACAGGCAAGGAAATATGTGGGGCCATATACATTACTGTATATTAGCACAGCTTATATAGAAGTGTAGATAGAAATGGTAGTCAGAAGCTATTGCACTGTAAAAAAGCAAATGTGATCAAAAATTGGCTATTCTTAAAACATGTACAAAATGTTTTATCGTTGGCATTTACCCCCAGCAAGGCTGGCAAAAATGTTCCCCAATAGACCAGCAAAAAGTTGGAGATGTAATTACGAACAAGGGACATTCTATCACATGTGGTGGACATGCCCAAAAGCTAAGAAGTATTGGATGAAAATCAAAAAATGGTTAGAAGAAATTACAGAACAAAAATTGAGATGAAACCAGAGTTGTTCTTACTGTGTATTATAAACGGAAATATAAGTAAAAAGACTCAATATATCATACTTCACATTATAACAGCAGCCAGAATTATATTTGCCCAGAACTGGAAACAGGAAAACGCGCCATCAAACACAATGATAATAAAAAAGGTGCTCAATTGTGCAGAAATGGATAAATTAACCAGGGAACTAAAAGATAAAGAGGAAACAGAGTATTATAAGATTTGGAATATATGGAATATATTTGGAATATTGGCTCGAAACTAGATGGAAAATTAATGCATAAAATAGATATAGAAATCATGTTAAAGTGAAAACCGTATATATTTATGAATATGATAAAGGATGTTAAAGGTTAAAAGGATTATGTACGTACATATATGTATATTTAATGTATAAAGAATATACAAAGCTTATAATAAGGGTGAACAATTGTACAATATAGCAAAAGGTATTATGTATTTAGATGTATAAATACAAAACAAATTACATAATGTATAAAATAATAGGCCATAAATGGAAAATATATAATTAGAATTGACACTGATAACTGAAAGCTGTAGAAGTGGAAATGTGATTTTTAAACTAAAAAATGTTGAAGAAAGACTATTTTTTTAAAAAAATCCCTAGTTTTATTGAGAAATGTAGATGGTACATATAGTCTCTAGTTTCACAAGTGAAAATCAATTATTTGATGAATATATTTATTTGAAAATATAACTTTGAAAAATGCAAACCATTTTTCTTTAGGTAAAGCTGGTTAGCATTGATGCATCTGAAATAGCAGATGGGAACTCCTCCATGGTACTGGGCCTGATATGGAACATAATCCTGTTTTTTCAGGTAAAAAAATCCAATGCTATAATTCACGTTTTTGCTTTCAACAGAAAACAGATTGGTATGCAAAAAAGGATACAAATTAAATAGATGCTTGCTGTCATCTGTATTTTTTTTGTCTAACAACATTGCAAAATTTGGACTATGGCGATGATCCCATCACCTGAGCCTTATTACCGGTACCTCTTTTTTTTCTCCCTTCCTCTTCCTCCACCTCCTTCTCAGGATATTTCCTTTATCCTCACAAATGGTTTTCTTCATCTAGTTACATATGTCCAAGAAGACTTAAATGTTTCTGGTTTTCATCCAAATCCTAGATCAGTCTCCAGTCATTGCATTCTTCATTTTAATGGTGTGCATCTTGCCAATTATGCTTTAAACAGAGATGCAAAACTTGAGGCCCCAACTAAGGTTGCAGTCGAATCTCTCAATCCTCAGATGTAGATTCCAGAAACCCTTACAACAAATAGTCATTTTTATTTTGGTAGAGAGGAAAAATTAACATATGGGGACACTGCATAGTGTTTATATTATTTAATTTTACTTACATTTACATTTATGTTAAATCAAATGTAAGTGTTATCCTTAGCCCTATCTACTTTTTATCCTGTCCTGAGGTAATTTTTGGAATATGATTCCCAATATGCCACAAAAAGCCAAGTGCAGGACTCAGTCAAAAAAATAAAGGTTGCACACTGCTTTTTTAAACAGTTGTAGATGTGTATTGTTTCACTGAACTAACACCAAAATTAAACTGTGAAATGTCACATAATGATTTACCCATGTAATCAATATGCTTCCAACTATTTAAAAACACCAGTCCAGAGCACATCTAACCTGCCCCTTATTTTATGGATTGGGAACCAGATTTGGGCAAACAATACTTCTCGTTCATTTCTGTACTCTATAAATGTTGCTGTTTTTTCCACAAATGACCTTTAATGTGATTGAGAGTTCTATTTATGCCACCTTGATAGATTGAAAATACTACCCGATTACTAGACGTGAAAATCAGGACTTGAAAACTCTTCTAGGAAGGAGAACAGCAGCTCCTTCAAACTTAATCAATATTCCCGGAGTTTTACCTAAGTAGATCATATGGCTCTTGAATAAATTTGGACCTTTTCCAGGAGGAGAGAATTGCCAGTTTTGAAGAAAATATTTAATTATAATAACCTATCAATCTATTTTCTCAGTCAGAGGATTGCCTATCAGCATTAAATAATAGTTCATACAAATACCACAAATATTTGAAGAATACCAATATGCAACCTTAATTAAAATATTGAAATCTGATTTATCTTGGACACACGCTTCTTAAAATTCTTCAGACATTTTTTTACAGACATTTTTATAAAAAAATATTTAAATGCTGTATAACTATATCATTCTGAATTCTGCATATATTAAAGTATATCTTTAGGAAAGTCTGGTTGGCACTAGAGATTGTATCTACAGATGGCTTTCAAGTAAACAGGAATTGTTTCTGCTTACTCTAATTTGGGTAACTGAATTATTCCAATTTGGGTAATTAAATTTTACTAACTCCCAAAGCCACAATGCCCCTTCACTTTCTGAAAAGACTTGGGGTTATTGTTTAGATCAGAGGTGTCAAACTCATGGCCTATGGGCCGGATGCGTCATGCACTGGCTATGCCCACCCCCGGTTTAGCGAAGGGGTAAAAAGTCACAATACATCACATAACAATGTGAGTTTGACACCCCTGGTCTACATGTTAGTTATTTATTTTGATCTATTTAATTTGTATAGCTGCCCATCCCACATACATGTTTATGGGAGGGTCACACACTTAAAAAAGAAAATCCAAAACAAAACAGATATAAATAAGAGAACAATAACAACAAAAACACATTAAAACACATTACAACAATTAGACAATCATTGTGGGTTTAATGTAAGGGAGATTGGGAGATTTAGAAGTACTGATCTTCAGGGTATCAAATTAGCAAGTACTTCTCTGGAAACTCAACCCCAGTTTGTGAGATCATCTTTAATTTTAAGAAAGGTAGTGAAATTTTCAATGACATTTCAGAATTAAGTCCTACATGAGAACTTGATAGCCAGCAGGAGAGCACATGAAATGCCCTCTTGCCACTAATATAATTTAAATAATTTACATCGCTCTCTATTATAAGCATATTTCTCCTCAATGGCCAATGAGCAACCACATTACTTTAAAATGGACAGTGTTTTGAAGGGGGAAAAACCTATTGGTGACAGAGTTTGTTAAAATTACAAGCATTAGTATTCTCATGAATCTGTTTTAAAAAGTATTAAGTGGAATATTCAGCCTTCCTGATTAAAACTGATTATTTGCCTAAGCAAGATTGGTCAGATGATGATGATGCAATTGATTAGATTAAATTAGATTACAGATTTTATGATTTGGAAGAGACCATGTAGGTCATCTAGTCCAACCCCATGCCCAATTACTGAGCCAACTGGACCAGTTTTCCCCAACAATGGATTTTTGATAGCTTTGCCAAAACTATAGCTAGAAAATATACATACTCATACAATTAAAAACATCTAACTAGAATGCTTAAAATATTTGTTTTTCCCTCAAAATGACCAAATCAAATTAGTTTTTCTTTGCTAGGGAAAGGAGAAAAAAGAAACTAGCAACATAATTTCCAACCAAACCACTTTCTGAGTACTGTATGTGTTTAGAATGGGCCAAACTTGATCAGATAATCATACAGTAGCTGTGTGAATGTGGTAAGGAGAAAAAATGTTACCATTTCCTTTCAATTATTTTGCCATTTACTACTTTCCTTCCGGCTACCTCCATTTCAGCTGCTGTTTCCTAAACACGATTATTCCTTTAAAGGTGAGCCAAATTTTCGAATGGCAAAATGGGAGCTAACAAGCCAGGAAACATGAGAAGACATTTCCCCGCCCCACCATCTGTTAAAAAGTAAATATGTCAGGCCTTTGAAAAGCAGAGAGTCTTCCATGCCTGGTGCCGGGTATCACTCATTAAAAGATCAGCTTGTTTATCCTGTTCTGCTGCAAAGTGACATTGGCATTGATTTTAGCATTGTCTTACTGCTATCATGGCATTCCAAAAATACCTTCTTCATAAACTGTAACTAACACTGGACTCTAAACTGAGCCTGTTCCTTGCCACTTGTTATCTCTTCCAAACTCTGGAGTATTTTTTTTTTCCTTTCTATCATTTGGTAACTTTCCACCAAAAAGGCAGTTTGCTGCATTCTAATAAATCACGTTATTGCCATATATAAGGTAATCCATATTTAGCAGAAATACCTTTCTTTATCATTTTTCCATGAATGCTGGGCTGTGGAGGGGGGGGGAGATATGATGCTCTATTCTGGCAAAGGCTAGAAGGGTTTTGAGCAGAGTTCATGGGAACCCAACTATAGGAAGGCAGAGAGTTACTGTAGTTTATACTGATTCCCCTGAAAATCCAATGTTCAGGGAAGTAGGATTCTCGGATAGCAAGGCCTGTAGCACTAAGAGGGAAATAAGAGAAGCACTTTTCTCAAACAGACTTTTCGGCTGTAATACAATCCCTTCTCTGAAGAGAAAGAGATCTGTTTATGGAAAGGTCACTCTGTCCAATATTATTATTATTATTAATATTATTATTATTATTATTATTAATTAAATTTCTATGCCGCCCTTCTCCCGAAGGACTCAGGGTGGCTTACAATAAA